>JAJJMB010008074.1:120035-159311 GCA_023531105.1 Papaver atlanticum | reverse complement strand
TTTAAAGTAATAAAGCATGTAACTCATTTTACAAAGTCATTCTTTATTAACAAAGAATTGAGACCATCCTAGGATGCAAATGGTAAACAACCCATTTTTACAAAAGAAACAAGGTGATATTTGTGGATATATCCTTGCAGAATGTGGACCATTCAAGTGATTTATGGCTCTGGTGGATAATTCAAAGTGTTGAATTAATTATTGTTCATGAGAAATTATGCGTTTCTGAAACAATCCTAGCACATATTATACAATTTAAGGGTTCACCAACCTTGTCAATGCTAGATATTTACATCAAAAGGACTTGATGAATATTGCATGTTTAATAGGATCATTGTAGAACATCCTTACCCTATGGTCTCGCATAGGCTACCATCAAAGGTTATAGATGATGTCTAAGGATAGGTTATACATAACAACCTTCCTACAAATGCTAGGGGGATATGCAATATTGCACGCATATTCACTTATTCGTTTTAGAACCCACAATTAGTCAACCATTTTGCGTACCAGTTGGTAACTGGATATAAGCCTGACATTTGTATTCTTACACATTTTTGGTTGTGCTATGTATGTGCTATGACTCCACATCGTATTAAAGTTGGTCATCTAAACGATTAAGTAATTATGTTGGATATGAATTCCCAACAATTATCCGCATTTTGAAACCTTTGGCAGGCGATATCTTAACAGCTATATTTGCAGATCGTCACTTTGATGAGACAGTCTTCCCTTTGCTAGAGGGAGATACGAAAAAGGATTTTCTAAGGGAACGATATGAATTGTCGTGATGTGCTCCCACTCTGTCTCATATTGATTCTTGTACTCCACAAATGTAAATGTGAAGTGAAAAGAATAATCAATTTTCATAAAGTGCACTGATATTGGTAATGTGACAAGATCATACATACCAGCTTCAAATGTGCCTGCAAGGTTAGAAATCCTCGGTATGGGGTACACCATAGACTAAGGTGTTGGAACTACACTTGGTGGAAGTGTGGTTAAGGTCGTGGCTCCATAAAGGAAGATGGAGAGACCACCAGGTTCGATCAATGCGCACCTAGAAAAGAAGTAGGTGAACAAGGCACAAGCTAATTTGTTTCATTAATTAAATCATCTCATTATATTGTCTCTGATTATGTCCATGAATCAAACTGGAGGACGCTCCGAAGTTTGATGATTCCAGAGAACAATGAAATCCTAAAGGATTATGAGAACATACACGAGTCAATGGAAATATCGTGAGAGCATATTAATGATTATTTTTATATATAGTTGCTCAAGAAAATAGAGCACGACAAGATCGAACCATGCTTCTTATTGTTTAATGTCAACGAAGAGCATATTTGGCCTATACAATCCAGGTAGAACTTGGTTCTTTGACAAATATACAAGTATTTGGTGTAGTAGTGCTAACCAACCAAGTGTAAAGCCTATAGGACATACATGATTATTTGTCACCAAGCGCAGTGAGAAGAATGAAGTCTTAAAGTATAAATACTCTCCTTGTGGCACGAGGTTTCTCACAAAGCCCTGGAGTTGTCCTCTTGTAATGAACGTTATGGCGTTCCACTACTTAATTAGCTTGGTAATTTCAAAAGAACTTGAAATGCAATATATGTATGTGGTTATTACGTATCTCTGAAAGAATCAAGAGATAAAAGATATTTACAAAAGGGATTGATAGCCTTTTGTTTCCCAAATCAAGTGATTCTAAACCACAGAGTGTGTTTACAGTTAGATAGAACGCTCACTTATAGATTGAAGCAATCAGGCGGATGTGGTATACCCGCCTAAGTGGATATTTGATTTGGAGGGGATAGACAAGTAAGTTATTTTTACTTGCGTATTCACAAGAAAGTTCCTGATTTGGAATTGTAGCTATCTATGTCGGTGGTACAGACATGATGGGTACTCTTGATGTAATAAGAGACCTTAAAATCTATTTGAAATCCGAATTTGAGATGAAAAATCTGGGGAAAGCTCGACCGAATACTGAGCTTGTGGTATATTATTCCACCAGTTTGCATATATCTAAAGTTGTCGGGTAATTTAACAAAGACATGCATCCTGATAGCACTCCCATGATTAGTCGAGGTTCAAATATAAGTAAATGACCGTTTCTTCTAAAGAAATATGGCGAAGATGTGTTGGGAGATGAAATTCTCATATTAAGTGCAATAAACGCATTGTTGTACTTAGTCGACCAAATATTTCATCCTCAGTGAACTTGTTAGCTAGATATAGCTCAGCGCCAACGCAGTGTCTTTGAAAAATAATCATTGACATGAGTTTGTTTTAAAAAGAAACCATTAACATGAGTTTTTTTTATCCTTACAAATACATAAAGAGGACTGCTAATGGAAGTACAATCCAAAAGTTGTTGATTATAAAGGAATAATAATCTCTTCTCCCATGAAAGTAATCAGGGGGAGACATGACTGACTTATTTACTAAGTTATTTCCTATATTCACTTTTGTAAAATATATGACTAAAGGAACTGTCTAGAAACTCCTCTGAATGGAATCAGGGGGAGATGCCGACATCAGGGGGAGGATCCAAGGATATGATGTCGACATATTTGACTCTGAAATGTGAAGCTGTGTTGTACTCCTTTTCCCTTCGATCGAGATTAGTTTTTCCCACAGGGTTTTTGTTACTCGACAAGGTTTTTAGCGAGGCAACCATAACTCCACCAACTACATGATAAATGACGAAGACCTGCAGATTGCTTGTTGAACAATATCAGAATCAAAGAACGAAACTCGATTGTTTGTCAAGTGAAACCAATGCCGGAATCAGCACAACAAAGCAAGGATTACATAACAACAGTTTTCGACACAAGTCAACTAGTAGTATTGATAATATTATTGCATATCAGTACTTGGTGTTCATTAATCATCTATAAACATAGAAGATGTTATGTATGAGTATCCAGCAAAGGCATACTTCCGGACTTAATCGCGTTGTACTCTTTTCCCTTCGTCGAGGTTTTATCCCACTATATTTTTCCTTGTCAAGATTTTAACGAGGCAACATATGCGAGTCCAACTCTGTTCTAAGTTTTCTTAATATTGTACACTTTTTCCTTAGTTCAGGTTTTGTCCCTCTGGGTTTTCCTGGCGAGGTTTTAATGAGGCAATAGACTTAGATACAGTGGTCATCGAGGAGAGAAACTAGATCTGAAGAGCTATATCTGAAGCGCTACATCGGAAACATTATATGTGAAGCACTACATATGAAGCACTACTATTGGACCGCACAAGGGGGAGTGTTGTAGGGCCTTTGGCCAATGTGTGCGGCCCATCTATATGTAACCAGGGTTGACACTCTAGCCTATAAATAATGACTTATTCTTATGTAATACATTGATATCTAATGAATAAGATCTCTTTATTCTCTATATTTATCCTTGAACACTTCTCAAAAAAAGAACAACAACTAACTTTTTAGCTTTTAGAAATCATTTCAAAATAGTGTTCCCAAATCATTTTTTTGTTTGTTTGTTTCCATAAATCGAAAAGTAACTTTTCAGTTACTATTCCAAACAGATTATAAAGATTGTTTAGTCAGAAGCAAAATTCTGGAGTTTTACCGGAACCGGTCTTTTGAATCTTCTTGTTGTTGGCGTCTTAGCCTTCTTGTTGCTCCTGCATCCTCTTGGTTAGCCAAAACTGTTCCCTTGTGGAACCTGTTTTTTTTTTTTTTTACTGTTGCCACTTTTAGACATAGAGAGGAACTGTAAAAACAGTGACTTAAACGCGGAAAAAGTGCATCAGTCCTTCCCTCCCTCCTCATTTCGATCTGATCGAATTTGGGGGCAGAAAGACACCCAGAGAAGATCTTCTTCTTCATAAGATTCTGGGGAAGTGGGAGAGAAAGTGAATGTATCTTCATCTTCTTTGATTCTTCTTCTTCCTCACTGATCTGCTCAACTTCTTCTACTACTACTGACTCCCTCCTCTCCTCTCAAAGTCTTTTTCTGGGTCAAAATCCAATCATCACCATCTTCACTAAAGGCCACAAGTAAGTTCTTTCTTCCTTTTCTTTGATTGTTCATTTGCAACTACTATGAATGAAATTTCAATTTTCAGATCTATTTCTGTTCATAACGATGTGATGAGTATTGTTTAATTTACACACAGAACTCAATTGAGATCTCAGAAATTTTGATTTGATTTTATTGAATTTGATCCTTGAATAGTCCAATTGGATTTTGTTGTGAGAGATTAGATAAATGGAAGTTGAGCTCAATATGTAAATGTTACCATGAATTAGAACTGGTGATTACCAAAGAAGATTACTACATATATATTGTTGGGTTTTATAAAATCTATGCACGCAAGCTATTTGATATTAAACTCCAGAGAATGTCTTGGCACCCAACAATGATAAAACAACAGTTTGTTACATGAGATAGAGATTGGCACACTCAATCTCTTAAATTCGTGTTAGTCATGCCCATCAACTCTCTCACAAAACCAGAACCAGTCACTTATCACTAATGTCTTTACTGGCATGACTCAACTCATAGATAAGGAGAGTCGTAGCTCTCAATCTCACAAGTCTTTTAACTATTGCACATTGCATGTGTATAGGGACTTTGAAGGACTTCTCACTGTCCTGGACACAACTGGAAATAAACACTCGCTAGAAACCTTGCATAAACCAAGTAACCAACTGTGCCTAAGAATCGTATTCTATTGTCTTAACACCCTGGAGTTCTCTAGGAGATTGCTTTCTAGACATTGCTAGATAGTTCTCTATGAGGTCTGTGTTGTTACTTTAACAGGGTTGTGATTCATTTTTTACATAGGATAGGATAGACTGATAATTATCAGATTCCTTTATCATGCTAGAGTGTAAGAGATTAGGATTGAGAATAAAGTGTAACATGTAAGTAGTTCCCTAGCTTCTCTAGGCTCTGTGGAAGCAATTGCGTGGATAAGTTTTACATAACTATACCTTAAGCAACACTGTGGAAGATGTAAAGGTTTTAACATCTTTGTTTTTGTACCAGGTCATAGTATGTGTAAAGTGGGAAATTCAAGTCTGCTCTGTGCTCTGTCATTAATTTAAGTTTTGATGGAATAAGGCATTATTTATTGCTTAAAAGTATTGGCTTTAAATGGCGTTCATCAGAAATGCGGAGAAGTTTTCATCTGCCGATAGTCGTATGCCCGGTGCGGTTTCTGCAAGTGGACCATCTATATCTTCTGGAGCATCATCACGAGTAGGTACCAGTCATGGTCATTTCTATTCCACTCCGAGACAGAAGAATAATATGCGAGTATCGGCGTCTCTTCAAGACTTCGCAAGTTATCGTAAGCTTGATACGGAAGATCTTCTTATTGGCATCGACTATGAGCAAAGTGCAGCAACTCATACAGAAGAAGAGACTCATCCCTTGAAGAGAGAAAATGGTATTGCAAGTTTTTCAAAGAGCAAAGCCTTTCCTGGTATCCCATTTACTAGAAAGAAAATGGTGCGAGCAACCATGGCTATTCTAGGCCTAGTTTTTTTCTTTTCCCTGATCCTATTGGGTGGAAGATTTCTCAGCAATTCTTGGTTTCAGAAAGCCTCACAGTTTTATGTGGTACTTGATTGTGGAAGCACTGGGACACGGGTTTATGTATATGAGTCATCTGTTGATCACCAGCAAGGTGGAAGTCTTCCCATTGTCTTAAAATCATTACCTGAAGGTCTACAAAGTAAATCTAGTTCATCGAGTGGGCGTGCTTACCGTAGAATGGAGACTGAGCCTGGGCTTGATAAGCTAGTAAACAATGCATCGGGTTTGAATGAAGCTATAAGCCCACTTCTTCTGTGGGCAGAGAAGCAAATACCTAAGCATGCACATAAGAGTACTTCTATCTTCCTCTACGCGACTGGTGGAGTTCGCAGGTTACCCAAATCTGATTCAGAATGGCTTCTAGATAATGCATGGTCCATACTAAGGAATTCATCATTCTTGTGTCATAGAGACTGGGTTAAGATAATCACTGGAACAGAGGAAGCTTATTATGGATGGATAGCTCTTAATTATCATATGGGCATGCTTGGGTCAATACCTCCAAAAGAAACACTTGGTGCACTTGATATGGGGGGTTCTTCTTTACAAGTTACTTTTGAGACGAAGGAACTTGTGCACGAGGAAACTAGTTTAAACTTAAGTATTGGAGCTGTTAATCATCACCTTACTGCTTATTCTCTTTCAAGCTATGGTCTGAATGATGCTTTTGATAAATCGGTTGTTTATCTGCTGAGGAAGCTCCCTGGGATTAGTGGTATGGATCTCAACAAAGGAAATATTGAACTCAAGCACCCATGTCTGCAGTCCGGTTACAGAGAGAAATATGTATGTTCCCACTGTTCCTCATTGAATGGAGAAGGTGGGAGTCCTGTAATTGGCGAAGGTAATATGGGTAAAGGTGGGAAACATGGAATAGATATCGAGCTGATTGGTGCTCCAAATTGGGAAGAATGTAGTGCACTTGCAAAACACACCGTGAATTCGTCTGAATGGTCGGGAGTGAAACCAGGAGTTGATTGTGAGCTGCAACCCTGTGCTCTTAGTGATGGTTTGCCTCATCCACATGGGCAATTTTACGCCATTTCTGGTTTCTTTGTGGTATTCCGGTTTTTCAACTTGACCTCAAAACCGACACTGGATAATGTATTGGAGAAGGGCAAGGAGTATTGTGAAGAAATATGGGAAGTTGCAAAGAACAGTGTCTCTCCACAACCTTTCATAGAACAGTATTGCTTTAGAGCACCCTACATCGTGTCATTGTTGAGAGAGGGCCTGCATCTACTGGATGACCAAGTGATTGTTGGTTCTGGTAGTATTACGTGGACACTCGGGGTTGCTCTGTTGAATGCTGGAGGATCATTGTCAGCTACAATGGAGCATCACAGTTACATAATATTCCAGACAAAGATAGAGCCAATTGTTCTTTATGGTGCATTGTTCATATCACTGATACTTCTAGTTTGCTTCTTGTCATATATTGGGAATTGGATGCCGAGATTTTTGCGTAGACCTTATTTACCACTTTCTAGACATAACAGCTCAACGGCTATTCCATCTCCTTTCCATTTGAAGCACTGGAGTCCTATCAATTCGGGTAAGATTATTTACTAGTTTGCGGACATGTATGATGTTTTCTTATCCTCGATACATGATTACTTTTAAGTTACTCTACCTTATATACATGGAAACCTTTTATGTTATGCTAATTAGTCCACCACTTATTCTTGAGAACTTCCTAGTGTCAAAGAATGTGATGGGGCGTCAATGTTTCTTAACAAATGATGTTTCCTCTACCTTAATTTGAGCTTCTTGTTTCTGCTTCAATTATATACTTTGAATGATGTCATTTTTATAAAAGTATTTCGTTTGGCCAATTTTCAGGATCAAAGACACCACTGAGCCCTACAGTTATCGGTTCTAGACAGAGACCATTCAGCACAGGGGGACTAGGTGACAGCGATATCCAGCTCTCTATGGGTTCTTTCTTACACCCATCACGTGTACCACATAGTTATTCTTCTGGTAGCTTGAAACAGATGCAGTTTGAAAATAATGGTGCAGGTTCCTTTTGGAGCCCTCATAGAGGCCAGATGCAGCTCCAGAGCAGGAGATCACAATCCAGAGAAGACCTTATTTCTTCCTTGAGTGAAGCACAGATGGGGATTGACAGGATGGTCTAATATGGTGCCAATTTCTTTCCCCCACATTACATGGAGTCATGGACACGGTTTCCCTTGCCAATTCAAATGGCATCACCTGTCAAGTCCTACTCCAGTTCCATGCTTAACATTACAGTCCACAAGGCTAAGTACTACTAACCCTCATTTAGTATTAGAATATTATAGGCGTAAACAAAGAGAGAATAGAACAATTCTTTTTCCAGTTATCATCAGTAGTGAAGCTCTAGAATCTAGATGCACCTTTCAAACGTAAGTTGGATGCTGCTTCATCCATTCTTTGGCAAACCAAGATCACATTATTGCTGCAGATCATCTAGCATAACACCCAGTCATACAGCACAGAAGTTTTTACAGGGGATTAATCTGAGGTTGCTGGTTACTGTAGCCTAGTCATACACACAAAATCAATTGCAGTGGAGAAACCTCCCTACTGCAAAGTTCACTTCACAATCTTCATCGAATCAAATTTAAGAGTTCATCAACAGGCACTCCTTAATTATTATTTTCCTGTAAACATTATACTATTCCTTTGTTGTAATACATATGAAAAGGTCATTTAGATATTTTGAATTTGGGGAGTTTCGTCAAATTTTGAATATATCTTCTGTGACAAGTATTGAAGAATGGATTTAGCACTGGTTTTATCTTCTCTGACATTATTGTGTCTGCTTTGGGTGGTTCAAATTTTCCCGAGACACCCACCATAGGGACTGTATCAGGCAGGGAGTTACTGCTATTGAATTTTTGTTTCTTTAAAAAAGACTTGCAGTTGAATTTTAGTTGGGGTATAAGCTTATTAAATTGCCAATTTGGTTCTGAAAATAATAAAAAAATGTTGAATCCAGCACTATATTATGAAATGTAGATCAGCACATAAGAAGTTACATATTTCAGCTCAAGTTGCTTAATTCTGGTGGTTGACATCTAATCTCTCCCAGCCACTGTTCATATTTCAGCCATGGAAGATGCAAATGGTAAGTCGCTCCCAATTTTACTCCATTATACCAATTTGTTTGTTCCGTAATTGTAGAGATCAGGAGTGTAGTTTCAATTTAATGAACAGGGCTGTTGATTTAAATATGTTCCCCATTGAAATTTCGATTAAAATCTTTGTTTTCGGTTACGGTTCTACAGTTGGGCAGGATGCCGATCACAAGTTCTTGAAACAATCAGTTGAAGAAGCATACGAGGCTGTCAATACAAAAGATGGGTATCCTTTTGGCGCAGTTATTGTTCGGAATGGTGAAGTAGTCGTAAGTTGTCACAACATGGTTCATAAATACAAAGATCCAACTGCCCACGCTGAAATGACTGCTATTCGAATGGTAAATTAGTCTGTACTCATATTGATCAATGAATGATTTATGTTACATCCGTCTAAATCTAGCTCCTATTCGCATTAACTGAACTCGATAGGCCTGTGAGAAGCTGGACACATTTAAGCTCTCTGACTGTGAGATATATGCCTCTTGTGAGCCTTGTCCAATGTGCTTTGCTGCAATTCAGATGACTAGCATTAAGGTTTGTGCGGTTCCACACTGAATTCTTCCCTCTTTTAATTTCCCTTTCCTTAGTACCCGAAAACAAAGATTTTAATTCACAAAAAAAGTTCAGGGCTTATACATTTATGTTTTTCTCTTTTAAATATGGTATTAGAGGTTAGTTTATGGAGCTAGAGCAGAATCATTAACACCCATGGGGTATGGTAATTTCATTTCGGATGCATTGAGGGGTACCACTGCATTTAAAAAAGCCAATTTGGAGATCAAGAAAGCTGAAGGTGACGATGCTATCATGGCTGAGCAGGTGTTGCTATCATGGCCGAATTGACACAAAACTGAAGCTACCAATTTCAGTCACTATCTGTTCTTACTACTTGATGTACTCTTTTGATCAATAATAATTGAATCCATTCCTTACCGGTGCGACTCTGTTTGCTGGCCTATATTTACCTTTAGGTTTCAGTATTATCTCCGAACGAACATTATTAAATTGTGGAAGGGGCACTAAAATCAAATCAAGATATGCCTCCAAGTGTACGAAGGTATTAGTCTCAACACGCCCCCTCACGTGTAGTCTCGTTGGGTCTAACACGTGGATAATAAATCGGGTGACGCGGAATAAAGGTGCGGTCAAATGACTCGACACAAATAACCTGCTCTGATACCATGTTAGAATACGGGCATCCAACTCAAAACCAATCGGCAATGAGTGAAGAGACACTTAGAATTATAAACCGCAGGATCTTAGATTGCCCGGACAATACGGGACTAATAGTTTGAACACGAAGGATACACATTCTTTCAATTATTCAACTACAAACGTGAAAAGCATGGGATTTCAGATTTGCAGCTGATCAAGATATGGGTCAACATGCTATTGATTTGCTGTGTCATTTCTAGTTGGGCAATGTAAGGATATAGCTTATTATAATGCCAAGTTGGTTATTATAATAAAAGAATCTTGAACTCCGCATTATATATGCAAATTGTAGATCTGCAGATGAGAAGTTACAAATTGATTTGCCGATTTTAGCTCAGTCATTTTAATCTAATCTCCTTCATTTTTCAAGCGCCATGGAAGATGCCAAAGGTAAGCCAACTCTCAACTTTACTCCATTATGCCAATTTTTGAGTTCCATAATGTATAGATGTGGAGTGTAGTTTTATGCCAATGAGGGCTGTTTATGAATTCACCAGTTGGACAGGATAGCAGCGATCACATATTCATGAAACAAGCAGTTGAAGAAGCATACGAGGCGGTCAGTACAAAAGATGGGTATCCATTTGGTGCAGTTATTGTTCGTAATGGTGAATTAGTCGCGAGTTGTCACAACATTGTCCGGAAGACGAAAGACCCAACTGCCCACGCTGAAGTGACTGCCATTCGGATGGTAATTAGTCCTTATTCTTACCGTTTGATAAATGTTTGACGCATCTTTATAATTACGGTCTAAATGCATGATTATATTTCACTTGATATAGGCCTGTGAAAAGTTGGATAAGATTAAACTCTCTGACTGTGAGATATACGCCTCTTGTGAGCCTTGTCCGATGTGCTTTGCTGCAATTCAGGCCACCGGCATTAAGGTTTGTGCAGTTCAACACTCGATTCGCATGTCTTTTCCTTTTCCTTGGTACTTATTCACAAAAGCTTATGATTTCATATTTTGCTTTTTTTAAATGTGGTTATAGAGGTTAGTTTATGGAGCAAATGCAGAATCATTAACAGCTTTGGGGTATCGTCTCTTCATCTCGGATGCATTGAGGGGTACCAGTTCATTTGGAAAAGCCGAATTGGAGATCAAGAAAGCCGAAGGAGAGGATGCTGTCATGGCAGAGCAGGTGTTCGTGAAGACAAAACCCCTTCACAAAAAGAAGAAGGCCATCACAGAGTAGTGACACTAACACTATATGTGAAACAACCATATCCAAACCAGACCATTACATGAATGATGAACTCAACAATCGAACGTCTTCATTTAAAGATTTAAATTTAAATGGTTGATCATAACCTATTTTCTAAAGTTATTATTATTTTAAGAACCTTGAAGAATGATGTTTTTTTTTATTTATAAAAGATCTGATGGTTTTTTTTTTGATATTTGAATCTCTCATACTTGTTTAGCTGTAGAGTAGTATTAGTTTAGCAGCAGTGGAGCAAGATTATTTTCTCTCAGACTCACTATTTTATTGATGTTCTTGCTCAGTTTACATTAGGAACAGGAACTGCCTAATTATAGGCTATATTTGCCGACAGTAGAACACTCTAAGTTCTATCTAGAGTTTTCTGAACTTTATCTCTAACAGTGACTAATATTTATTTTTACATAAACTTTTGACTAACTGACTTCTCTTGATCATTCTGGATACATTTGAACTTAGGTAACTCTAGACTTTTCTAAACCTTGTTCATACTTACCTGCACAACCAGTTTGTTCTAAACTTATTTGGACATTACAAATTAGCAGATTCCAACAAGATCACTACTACTGCATTAAAGCTGGGACACTTTGTCGATGCCTTCAGCTTCATTTGATTTATTTTTTCTGTTTTTTGAAGCAACCATCATATGAATTATGATCCCTTTGAATTTAATCATCATTCCGAAAGAAAACATTTAAGTCCACATCTATAATGCTTATTATTATCCTTTTAATTAATTAATCAATCAACTTTTGAAAAGAAAACACATCCATAACCAATGCAAAGAAGCATGTTCGTTTACGGTCCAACTAGTTTTTTCCCATCTTAATTATGTACTCTTCGTGACTAGTAGTTGGAATGTCCATGAATCTCGTCGTAACAGTAAATCTTTTTCTTCTTAAGTTTTAGGCTGGTAAACGATGCATTAAATCTGGACACTTTATCCATGGCTAATGGCTTTGGCTGATCATTTTCTTTGAAGCAGCCATCGTGTCCATTAACATTCTTTCAATTAGCTAATCAACGACATTTTTCTTCTCAAAGACATTATCCACTAGTTTTGTCGCCTTCTTTAAACATTTAACCATAAATACGTGCATCCAACTAAAGAAGAGAACACAATTTCAAGAAACCTAAAAAAATTCCCCTTTTGCTTTCTATTTTCAAAAGGCAGTCCAATTACTAAGTTAAAACGCTCAATTAGCAAATGGCATCTAATGCTAAAAAATCACTCTTTGTGCTATTCATGGCTTTCTTTCTCATGGCGGCGATAGTAAGTGAATTGGCAAATGCAACTTCCTTCACAGTATATCGTTTACCAGGTTGCAGCGGCGAATCTCAAACGTATAGTAAATGTGGATGCTCAAACCTTTTGTATATGGGTGGTTTTAAATGGACTTTCACTAGTCCTGGTCCATCTGCTACAATGTATAACAATGGGAATTGTCTTGGTTCGGGTGGTACTGTATTTG
Source organism: Papaver atlanticum (assembly GCA_023531105.1). Taxonomy (NCBI): domain Eukaryota; kingdom Viridiplantae; phylum Streptophyta; class Magnoliopsida; order Ranunculales; family Papaveraceae; genus Papaver; species Papaver atlanticum. The sequence goes on along the minus strand of JAJJMB010008074.1, from coordinate 146,700 downwards.
GCGGCAGAAACGCACGGAGTTGCAACGGCTTTCCGTATCCATGGAGGAGTATATACATCCAGTGTTAAGTAGATTTAACTGTGGATGCATGTCTCTACCATATGACAGACACTATATGTTTATGTATCCTACTGATAGCTATATCATGTTTACCCAAAAAAAAAGAAAGAAAGAGATAGCTATATCACTACGTGCTTCCTAAAGTCTAATAAGTCGTAAATAAACTAGGTCGATTTCATTACGTGCTTCCTAAGAGTCTTAGTATAAGTTATTGAATAAATTGGGGTACGATCCGTGCCCTTGCGATAAACTTTGGGTTGGGTTGTTGTTATCGCAGAACGTTGCTTTGTTAATGTATTCGATGTTTGTCCTATAAATATACCTTTTATATTTACGGCTGTTTTTTTATAGTGTTCCTTTAAATTGGACAACGGACATTTTCCTTGCATATTGTATAACCCCTATAAAATAATAGCTGTATAACCCCTATAAAATAATAGCGTTGGGACTCATAAAATTTATCGATCGATCGATTTACCGTGATATTAAATAATCGCATAAATTAATAATTATTAAATTATATATTGATTAGTTTATTAAAATATTGTTTAATTCTAAAAAAAGAAAATCAACAAAATGAAGCAATACACCTTATTTCATAGCAAATTGTTTTAGTCATTGTAAGATTCGTTCAATGGATGACACCATATTAAAGAATCCAAGTGAAGCGTTCAATAATAAAGGAACTAGAGAATTGCAAAATTTAATCAATATATTGAATTATCAGAGTGGAATGGATGTTGAATTTCTTTTAAAATGCCCTCAAAAGGATACTAGAACACCGCTGCCATGGTGGGGAGGGCCGACCGAACAGAAGACAAATAGGCCAAATTGAAAAAGTTAAAGTATCAATTTTCCTGAAACAGAGGGAGTACATCGTTTTAGTAGTTGCAACAGAAATTAAGTTGATGCATAAAGCAAAATTTATATAGCTGCGTAATGTGTTATCCATTTTTTGTGGTGGTTTGCCTAATGGTTATGTATTCAATTTTCAAAAATTGTGCCTAAAAGGATAAACACCTCTAAATTTTTAGTAAAAAATTTAAATTTGATATTGTTGTTTGTACTCATTGTGTAGATATCTTTAAAAGCTTTCCAACGAGATAAAATTTGTAAAATTCCAAGGCACGGATTTTTAGATATGTTATATTCTAGTTTGTTTGCCAATTATATCCCTGAAAAAATAGGATCCATAAGGAAAAATAGGATACATAGGGAATTATGTGAAAAAGCTTCACAAAACAAAAAAGCCTCATCAAATCCTGTGTTAGGTTTCATTTTACAAAAAAAATGACCATAAAAAAGGCTCTCTCCCTTCAGGCCCTTCGGGCCTTCCGATCGGTCGACCCAATTATTTCAGATTTGTCACCTGACGAAGAAATAATTGAGAGTATCATGGGAAAAAACGAAAGTGATGATGTGGAACTCAAAGATGAAAGTATATTTACAGAGCCACCTTCCCTTAAAGAAGCTATCGAAGCTGCAAAGATATTGTTTAGATTTGTATTGCATCAGGAAACCTATTCAATATCTTGAAACAAGCAGTTGGATAAGATATTGAAAGTGTAGTCGGACAGGATAGCAGCGATCACATATTCTTGAAACAAGCAGTTGAAGAAGCATACGAGGCGGTCAGTACAAAAGATGGGTATCCATTTGGTGCAGTTATTGTTCTTTCTTCTTTTCTTTCTTTTTTGGTAAAAGGTTAAAATCTTTATTAAAATAAAAAAGAGAAGAAATTAGATGAGGAGAAAACTAAGGCCTAATAGCCCCAGCCAATATACTGTCCAGCCTAACTACAATTTAAGATTGCATCCCAATTGAAAATCAAATCTCCGAAACTAATGGTGAAGAAGTTGCGAGTTGTCACAACATTGTCCGGAAGACGAAAGACCCTACTGCCCATGCTGAAGTGACTGCCATTCGGATGGTAATTAGTCTCTATTCTTACCTTATGATAAATGTTTGACGCATCTTTCTAATTACTGTCTAAATCCATGATTATATTTCACTTGATAAAGGCTTGTGAAAAGTTGGATAAGATTAAGCTCTCTGACTGTGAGATATATGCCTCTTGTGAGCCTTGTCCGATGTGCTTTGCTGCAATTCAGACTACCGGCATTAAGGTTTGTGGCGGTTCCACACTCAAATCGCCTATATTTTCCCTTTCATTTGTGCTTGCCTCTTCTCTATTCGCAAATGCTTATGCATTCCTATATTGCTTTTTAAATGTGGTTGTTTATGGAGCAAATGCAGAATCATTAACAGCTTTGGGGTATCGTCTTTTCGTTTCGGATGCATTGAGGGGTACCAGTTCATTTGGAAAAGCCGAATTGGAGATCAAGAAAGCCGAAGGTGAGGATGCTGTCATGGCAGAGGTACGGTTACTCATATCTAAATGAAGTCACTTTCATTTGTGTGTAACAAGCTAAGTTCGATCTAACGGTTGAAAGATATTAGCTTGAGTCTAATCAGGTTTTCATCTAACGGTGAATATTGAATGCTTTGTTACCAAGGTAACATTGATTGCAAACCCTGATTTGAAGATTATATAAAGGAGAACTCTAGCAACTTGGAAACCTAATCCCCACACCTCCTGTGTGATACTAGTTGCGACTAGAATCGATTCTCCTTTAACCTTAGGTTTTTCACGAAAACCTGTAGGTTAATGACTTGAAGACTTCATTGGGATTGTGAAGCCAGACCCAACATTATCTCTGTAGTTGCGTGTTCTGATCTTGCTGTTTTCTATTGTATTTAGTACTATCTTCTCTAAGATTTGCTCGAGATTTAATCTCAAATAGGCAAGATAAAAAGTAGTCACAAACATCTTCGTCTCATCGTTTGTGATTCCACAATATCTTTTTTCGCTACCATACAATTAAGATTATTGTGAGGTGATTGATATTTCTAGGCTGTTCTTCTGGAATATAAGTCCAGTATATCAATTGGTTCCTGTTCACCTTGATTTATCAAAAGAAGGAACAAAACTCATTGGTATATCTGTGGGAGACAGATTTATCTATTCAATAGACTTTTCTTTGTGAGACAGATTTGTTTATCAAGTCTTCGACTTTGGGTCGTAGCAACTCTTAGTTGTGGGAGAGATCAGCTAAGGGAATCAAGTGCGCAGAATCCGGCGTGGTTCTAGAGGTGTAATGAACGCGACTGTACCTTGATCAGTGTGAGATTGGTTAGGGCACAACTACATTCCAGTCTGAAGTTAACTTGGAGTAGGCTAGTGTCTGTAGCGGCTTAATACAGCGTGGTGTTCAAATTTGGACTAGGTCCCGGGGTTTCTTTTCCGCATTATATTTTCTATATAATTGAAATATCACAGGTTGTGCGTAAGTTCAATCAATTGTGAATCCAACCTTTGGTTGATGATTAAATTTATTGGCACTTGGATATTGGTTTTTGATACCGTCCAAGTTATTTCTTATATTCAATCAGGCTCGCTGATTCCTATTTGTTTGATTGCAGATTGAATTGAGAAATAGAGATATAACTCTTAGATATACTTTTCCTAAGATTGAGTCTGACTGTCTAGTTGATTCTCATGAAAGTATATTGGAGTTAGTCCATACAAATTGCTAAGAAAAATATTGGGTGTGGTTGTTAGACCCCCGCCTTTTCAATTAGTATCAGAAAAGGCAAACACGTTTAAGACCTCATAAGTCTGTGTTTATAGCGATCTGACTCTATGGACAGAAGTGTTATCTCTATAAACGTACTGCCAGTCTTCTATGGTTCGAATTACTTTTGGTGGAAAACTGTTATGCGTGCCTTTCTTCAAGCGCGTGATTTTCAATCATGGGTTTATGTTGTTAATGGCTATAATCCTCCAGTTGTTACAGAAGGCGATGTAACTGCTCCAAAGGATATCGGTGATTATGATGCTGTCGAGATTCTTGACGCAAAGCAAAATTATGACGGATTGAATGCAATCAATCATTCCATTACCCCAGATCTTCAGCACCATGTGACTACGTGCACTCGGTCTAAAGATGCGTGGGATATCTTAGAAACTGTATTCGAAGGGAATACCTCTGAAAAGGAAGCTAGGCTTCAAAACCTAAATTCTGATTGGGAAAACCTTCGTATGGATGATGAAGATTCATTTGATGAGTTTAATCACAAAGTGTCTGAAATTTTAATGCATCTTTTGCATTGGGTAAGACTATTCCTGAAAAGGACATTGTGATGAAAATTCTCAGATCGTTGCCAGCCAAATACGACTCTAAGAAACATGCCATCGTTGAAGGAAATAAGCTTTATATGCTTTCCAGAAGCACTATTGTTGGAAAGTTAAAAATACTTGATCTTGATCAGAAAACAGTCAGAAAATCTGCGTTCAATGCTGTGAGCATCACAAGCGAATCTTCTAGCTTGTCGTGGGCTGATGAATCATGTTGATTTTGATAAATCACTGATTACACAAAAGATCAAGGATATTGTAAAAAGAAGCAAAAGATGTGAGAAACATCTCTCTCCGGTCAATGCTTCAGATGATTCAATACAAGAAAAATCATCCCATGATTGTCAATGTCTTGCATACTTCCGATGTGTGCGATGAATTTTTAGCTGTCGCAGCAGAAACTTCTCCCTACTCAAATTTTGATTCAGAGTTTGAGTCTGACACTTAGATTTTTGAGTTCTTGGATAACTGTGAATAAATTCACCAAGAAAATCTCCAACTAAAGGCTTTGTTGGAGAGATTTGAATCATCACTTCAGGTGAAAAATCTTGAGATAGATTGTCTTAATGATGAATTCACCAGAACCCTATCTCTGAAGGAAAAAGAGATTAATACTCTTAAGTGTGACCTGCAAAGGTTGTCTGGAAGTTCTGACAAAATCTCAGCAATGTTATTCGGTCAGAGGTCTTTTGGAAACACAAATGGTTTATGTTTCAAAAGCAAAACTGTGAGCACAAACAACTCTTTTGTTCCAGCTGGTTTTGGAATAATTGATGATGAAAGTTGTGATATACTAGAGGAAAATAAGCAAAACAATAAATCTTCCTTGATTTGTTCATTTTGTGGAAATGCAAATCATGTCCAAAATAAGTGTTGGAAATTCAAGAGGAACAACAAAAGGATTGCCAAACTTCAAAATGACATGCAAAGGATGAATATGGTCTTGGGTAATCAACATGGTATTCCATAAGACAACAACAAATCTAAAAGATCCAGATCCAGACGAGGTAAGAAGTCTGTTTATACAACAAACCTTGATAAGTCACTATGTGATAAAAGATGTGAGCATTCGGCTCACTCCGTCACTATCTAATACTAGTGACGTCTGCATCCTCATCTTTAACTTGAGAAAATGAGGATTGCATCAAGGTTTCTCAAGTTTTGTATAATTGTTAATTTCTTATTTTTTATGTTAAGAAAATGTAAAGACCCTCAAGCTTGTCAACGCTATTTGACTGGTTTAGTGATAATCAAGAGACGTTTTAACCGATAATAACTCGATTAGTTTAACACGAACGTTAATTAATAGAAATTAATCTAACAACGATCTAGATACGAAACTAGTACCGTTGAATAGATCTCGAAAAGTTATGCAGAATGGACTACTCGAACGTGTCATCCGGATATCAGACGAAGAAGATATCCGGATATTAGACGAAGAAGATATCACCAGACTTGTTGAACGGCAAAATAGTCATTTTGCAGCATAGCCGACCTGGGCTCCCCATATCCAAGTAATGGGTGCCTTTATAGATTTCTTTGGTCTTATCTTCACCCGATCGAGAAGATAATTCTTATTCTCCTTTCTTCTTCTTCTTTCTTCTTCTTTCTTTCTTCCATTTCTTTTCTTCTTCTCTGCTCTTGTTCCTGATGAAGGCGATTGATGCTGTTGAGGTGATCTTGTGATGATAAAGAACAATTTAAGTACAATGTGTTACTGCTGGTGACGAAGCGGTGATTTACAAAGAGGATAGTTAGATATTGAAGTAGTAAATCACAGGGAATTGAATTAGGGTTTCGTTGTGTTCTTGAGAAAGTGATGAAGAGGATTATGAGACTGAAATCGATAAAAGAAGAGTTGGGTTATGATCAATTATTGGAGATGTTGTTGATTCAGTCGATTATGCAAACTCGGGAAAAGGAAGAAAAGGTAAATTAGGGTTTTGAGATTGATGTTCTAGGATGCTGATATGAGATGGGTTTGAATTGAATCAGGGTTAAGGCTGAAGAAGAAGTTTGTTGTGTTAATTTGGGAATTCGATTTGAGAAATTGAAGAGTTAGGGTTCTTGTGTTTTTCCCCAATTTATAATTATTGTTTCAGCGGAATTGGTTTGGTGAACTAGCAATTCAAGGGAAGCTAGTGAATGGGTAAGTTTCTATGTTGTTTAAATTCCGTATTTAGTGATGAATTGGTGGGTTGTTAGTGTTCTGAGAATCAAGTTAAAGTATGAAGAATAGTCTAAATTCAATTGTTTGATTGGAGTCTTCTTGAGGTAATTGCTCTTCTGATTTGATCAGTGAAGTTATTTATTGATTGAGTTGATATTTGAGTTAAGGCCTGAGTTGGGTATGTAGTTGAGTTTGGTATTATGGTTCTGAATTTGATTCGGAGATGAGTTTGAAGAGGAAATCAGGCAGTTGGTGATGGGTTTTGATTATTGAGAACAAGGAAGAAGAATTGATGGTTGATTCTCAAGTTTCAGTGAAGAAATGAAGAATTAGGGTTTGTAAGAGTAACTCAGGGAAGATGTTGAAGACGAAATTGATGCTTTAGTGGAGTGATTGAAGATGGGTTTTGGCAGGAATTTAATATAAGGTAAACTCTTGTTTTCTGAGTTGAAGTCTATATATTCTTTGAGTTTATGAGTTGTTTGTAATCAGAATGATTGAGCTATTGGATGTAGTGATGAAATTGAATATATGAATGTCTCTGTGGTACTGTGGGAGTGTTATTGAAGTATTTGGAATTGATATTGATGATGTCGAACTGGTTTTTGTTGGGCTGGTGCTAGAATAATATGATGATGGGGACAGTTAGATGAATGTGTAGGATTGGTAGTTTATTGAGTTGTACTTGAAGGGAACCGGGGATGCTATTAGGAGGTGACTGTGTTGTTGGGTTGAAGATGTAGTATTAGTCTGAGTTAAGAGGAATTGGATTGCATGTGAAGTCTGGTGGTGCTGTGTTGAGTTGAAGTTGATGAACTAAATGGTGGCGTTGTATGTGAAGTTATATTTGCGATTGAATTAGTGATCACAGTACATGGAGGAGGCCTGAGATGTGTTTGAATAGGTGAAGTGGTAACTGGTGGTGTTTGGGGGATAGATGGTATAATTGCAGTTCAGGTTTAGATGAATGGAATGAACTGGATTTGAGAAGTTGATGATGTTGCTTAGAGCTGGTAATGCTGAGATTAGGTTATGTGTGTTTGAGTTGGTAGTTCTTGAGAGCTTGCAGCTACTGCTATTGCAGGTAAGCCGAGTTAAATAGTGTTTATGAAAATAACATGAATCTGAGATGCGTTGTAACGCAGTGTTGTGAATGTTGGTAGAGGATAAGCTGAGATGTGGTGACTGAAGTTTTGGACTGAGGACTAGATGAGTGTGTGGAGTTGAATCTCTCCTGTAGGAGCTTAGAGATGCAATTGCAGGTAATCTGAGCTTATTGTTGTGAATAAGTTTTGAAGTTTATATGCATTGAATGTATGATTGAAATGGTTCAGATGAAGTTGTATAATCTGGTAAATTAAAGTAATGAAGAAGTAGTATTGTAGAGTTAAGAGTTTTGGTGTGTTGCACCATGTTTGTGCTTTAGTGTTCTTTGGCCTGAGCAATGGTTCTGGCCTGTGCAAAGGCTTTAGCCTCGAGTCTTGTTGTTCAGTCAGATGTCTGACTGATGTTCCTTTCTGACTTAGTTAATCTGACTGAGTTGAGTTAACCCTGTTAACCTGAGTCGAATCAGCTTGACTCACTGAGTCACTAGACCCGAGTCGTTGACCTGTTGACCTTTGACTTGACTATTTTGACTATACTTTGGCCCGACCTTTAGACGTTGACCGTCAATTGACTGGAGGACTGTTAGTGATCGTTAGTTGACCCGAATTGACTGGACCTTAGATTAATGAGCAGGGTTTAGTGGACTTGGGCTTAGAACATTAGATAGAATTGTATGATTCTTGTGTGAGCCTTTGTGGCTAGATTCTTAGAGTTCTCGTGTGATTAACAGTTAGACTATATTAACAACGATCGATTCAAAGGATGAACCAGTGGATCGTGGATCTCGAGGTAGGCGTGGCTTGTCGTCAAAAGAGGTGGGAAATTACATTTAACTCTTTTGTGATTATTGTTGTTTTCTTTTAAAAAAGTTTATGTTTAACAAATTCATGCATTTTTTGATTGTGTATTCCATGCATTGTTTTATTTAAAATTCCGAAAGTACTATTGATTCCTTTAATCTTTCCATGGTTTGGAAAGGAGCGATAATGCTTTGTTTATTTCTATGAATTGTTTGGGAAATAAGAATTTCCATTTGAATGCTTAGAAAATAAGATTTTCCATCTATGGTATATAGGATACTGCTCCTTCATTTATACCTACTTACTTTTAACTTTTATGCGATGGCTAGGTCGATACACCACAGTATTATTATCTAAGTGTGGAACTGGTTGACACCATATTATACATTGTTTGACGAACGGGTTAGTTCCATATACATGATTGATTATTTCTGTGACTTGGTTGTCTTTTAATGTATAGGAAAAGCATGTATTGTTTTTCAAATCATTTAAGTGATTACTTGAAAGTTAAATGTTATTTCTACTGGGCACCCCTTTTAGGGATGATGTGCTCACCATTCACACTTTCAGTTTCAAAAACAGGTCAGAGTTGCGTAGCGGAAGCTTCGAGGAGTTGAGTCCGTTAGTTGGTTAACTTCGGCTATATTTATTATGTTGTATATTCTATTTGTAAACCAAATGCCTATTGTATATATGTATCATTTGAGAGGAGTTCTTGTATATATATATTTCAGAGCGGGGCTAGTTTTTGGGTTAAGTGTTGTAGCAGATTTCTTAGTTGAATGCTTAAGTATAAGATTTAGATCCGTAGTGCCTCTTTATTTAGTTAATCTCTTGGGTTAGTCAGCTGCTAGCTTTGGGGGCGCTACAGAAAATATCTTCTTAGTTAAAATAGATAATGGATCATGAACTGTAAAAGACTTTTTCAAAGTTCTTATAGGGTTTGGTTGTCCATTGATCTATTTATATTCATTTGTGATCAAAATGCCCTTCACTTCTTTTACCTTGAAAGATACAGTTTCATGGCTCCTGTAACTAGAGGTACCACAAAAAGGAATGCAGTTGAAGCAGTTAATGTGTATCTCTGTGAAGGAATCAAATCCTCAAAGAAGAAGAAGAAATCCACAAATGATGAAGAAGGTTCTTCCTCTAACTGCCTCTTGTCTATTTGTCATCTTGATAATAACTTTACAGGTATGGTGAAGGATTTCATCAACAAAAGAAATGATTTAAAATCTCAAATCACTTCCTCTTTAGAAAAGATAGCTCACTATGAACATATGTTGTCTCTAACAAGGAACACCTTGAGTGGACTAAAAAGAGAACTTAGTGAGTTAACTGATATTTCTTAAGATTTAGAGGAATTGAACGATCCCATAATCAATGGGTTTTTCAATAATGAGAAGAAATTCTCAGTAGATGCCCTGAGAAAGCTTTACGATGTCTAGGAAATTTCTTATGATAATTTATTCTTGTGTTTTAAGAATGATAACTATGTTTTAGAATATCAATTATTGTGAGTACACATAGCTATTGCCAACGGTTTTCATTTTGCAATGTTTTTAGATTTATTTATTTAAATTCTAAAGTTTATTTGGAAGATGATTTTGCAGTATTAATCTTTATTGGTTTTATATATTGCAAATTTTTTTATGGGATATGTGTGTTTGCGTCCGTGAACTATGATTGTCCCATATATATATATATGTCAAAAGTTAAGCCTATTATGTCTGCAAATATTGATGGAAGATAGGATGAACTTTTGATTGCAAAGATTAAGTATATTATATGTCTTTATGCAAATATTGATGAAAAATAGAATGAATCTTTGTATATTCCGCAGTATTGATCTTTCCCTAATCCACTTCTTTGTGAAAGTAATGTGTGGCTCCGTAAGTTCTCTTATGTTGACCATTTCCGATTAAATTAATCATGGGTTCTCTTGTGGTTAATTTAATTGAGTTTTCTTGATACAAATTCATGTCTCATGTGATTTGTTAATGTCCAAAGAAATCCTTCTTTTCTTGTAAAAGTAAGGTCGCTCTTGTTGTTATTTCGGGATGACATTTTATGGGGGAGAGTTCTTAATTGAACTTGTGTTTAATTGCCAAATCTTTGTGGGGAGTGCGGCTGTGGAATATTGTAGGAGTTTTCTTGTATCTTTATAAACTCCTTGATGAATGCATTTAGTTTCGACTATATGATTGCATCTAAACAAAGTTGATATGTTCTCTTTTATTATGAGAATTTCATTATGATCCCACTAGTTTTCGTACCTTTGCCAATTTATATTGACAAAAAGTGGGAGAATTAATGTGTAGTTCACTCTACAAATACATATGGTTTACAGATCATTATGTACGGGGGAGTGGTTTTCATGTGAGATGAAGTATTGACTAAGGGGGAATGATACATATCACCATAGTATTGTTGTCAAAGTTTTGATACAATTGGACTTTGATGCTGTGTAATAATACTATGACACTGTATAACAATGATTGAGAGCTACTGTTTTCTCATTGTTATAGCTACGGATTTTCAACAACTATGATGATGAGTTGAACACGTTCAGAATCACTAAAAATGACAAAGATTTCAAGTAATGTTGAAGAACCAAGGAAATCAAGCATTTGGATGAGAAGCTACAAAGTTTATTTATTTTGTAATCCATATGTATTGATAGTTTTGTCACTAAAATTGACAAATTGGGAGATTGTTCGAGCACTGCTCGGTCGAACTCGCAAACGTTGCTAACTCAGGCTTGTTGTCAAGTTTAGTTGCCGAAACTATAAGTCTTGCTTTCTAGTCTACTTATAGCCAAGTCTCGGATTAGGATAGAAAGTGCAGTTGAGATTTAGACTTCACGATGTTCATCGATTGAAGACGAAGAACTACTAAGGAAAGCTTGTGGAACTTCATCAACAAAAGGTATGTGGAGACTTGAACTCATCTATCACTCAAAAGTCTACCTACTCTATCTCCTATTTGAGACAAAAGTCGTATAGCTATATAGACTTCGATTATACACATTTGATATTTCGAGCTAAGTTTAACTCGCTTACATATTTATCGAAATATGTGTTGGTAAGCTTTCGCTTTAACCAAGTTCATCTTATATTCTCTACAATTGCTAAGATTTCTAGTCTACTTATAGCTAAGTCTCGGACTAGGATAGTAAGTGTAGTTGAGCTCTAGACTCCACGGCGTTCATCATATGAAGACGAAGAACTACTCAAGGAACTTGTGGAACTTCATCAACAAAAGGTATGTGGAGACTTGAACTTATCTATCACTCAAATTAAAATCTATCTATTCTATCTCCTATTTTGAGACAAAAGTCGTATTGCTATATAGACTTCGATTATACATATTTGCTATTTCGAGCCGAGTTTATCTCGCTTATCTACTTCTCAAAATATGTGTTGGTAAGCTTTCTCTTTTTCCAAGTTCATCTTTACTCGTGATGAAAGTCATGTTAATTATTTTAATAACTTGAAAATCGCTTTGATGAAAAATAGTTTGTGAATCACAACTATATAACATCCTCTAAGAAAGTTTCAATGATTGAAATGAGGGTTTAGAACTTGTAACCATCTTTGGATATAAACATGGTGTGTTCTCACATTTGTGTAAAAGTCCAAAACCGGGAACCCAATGTATGGGTACCCGTACGCGTACTGGCGGTTGTTGGAAATCCGGGTGAGTATGCGTACCCGGCAGAAAGTTCACGTCCGTGAATTTCTGATGGAGTTTGAAAGTGAAAAAAAAACTCAATCCGGTTACTTAAGTACGCGTACCCGTATGCATACTTAAGTAGGTTACTTTCTAAAATCGGTTTGTTCATGAACTAAAACATTTATATATTAAGGAATGCAATCTTTGCAAACTGTGGCTATAATGTTCATGAATCGATTCGAGTGCATCAAAACCGATTTTGCTTCAATTGTGTCTTGTATACTTCTATAAGATCTAAGAAATTGAACAACTCTCTAACTAGTTCTTTTGAGTCATTTGAACTCGTTATGGTGAAGATGAATAAGGTTGATATGAAAGTGCTCATATGGCTAACCATTGGTTAACTATTGTTGAACCAACTAAGTGTACACGTTTAGGTACGGTTACTCAAAACTAAATGAAGTTACATTTCATTTGTGTATAACAAGCTAAGTTCGATCTAACGGTTGAAAGATATTAGCTTGAATCTAATCAGGTTTTCATCTAATGGTGAATATTGAATGCTTTGTTACCAAGGTAACTTAGATTGCAAACCCTGATTTGAAGACTATATAAAGGAGAACTCTAGCAACTGGGAAATCTAATCCCCACACCTCCTGTGTGATACTAGTTGTATAAGCTAGAGTCGATTCTCCTTTAACCTTAGGTTTTTCACGGAACCCTATAGGTTAACGACTTAAATACTTCATTGGGATTGTGAAGCCAGACCCAACTATTTTCTCTGTAGTTGCGTGATCTGATCTTTCTGTTTCTATCGTGTTTGAGTACAATCGTAAGATTGGCTTTAGATTTATATCTCCAATAGGCAAGATAGAAAAGTAGTCACAAACACCTTCGTCTCATCGTTTGTGATTCCACAATATCTTCTTTCGTTAATCGATTAAGACTATTGTGAGGTGATTGATAATTCTAGGCCGTTCTTCGGGAATATAAGTCCGGGTTATCAATTTGTTCCTGTTCACCTTGATTTATCAAAAGACGGAACAAAAACTCGTAGGTATATCTGTGGGAGACAGATTTATCTATTTGATACAGATTTGTTTATCAAGTCTTCGACTTTGGGTCGTAACAACTCTTGGTTGTGGGTGAGATCAGCTAAGGGAATCAAGTGCGTAATATCCTGCTGGGATCAGAGACGTAAGGAGCACGAATGTACCTTGAATCAGTGTGAGATTGATTAGGGTTCAACTACATTCCAGACCGAAGTTAGCTTTGTAGTAGGCTAGTGTCTGTAACGGCTTAATACAGTGTGGTGTTCAAATCTGGACTAGGTCCCAGGGGTTTTCTGCATTTGCGGTTTCCTCGTTAACAAAACTTCTGGTGTATGTGTTATTTCTTTTCCGCATTATATTTTGTTATATAATTGAAATATCACAAGTTGTGCGTTGAATCGATTAATTGGTATATCAACCTTTGGTTGTTGATTGAAATTGATAGATCCTTGAACATTGGTCTTTGGCACCGTTCAAGTTATCTCTCTTATATTCAATCGGGCTCGCAAATCCTTATTTGTTTGATTGTGGATTGAATTGAGAGATTGAGATATAACTCTTTGATATACTTTTTATAAGATTGAGTTTAACTGTCTAGTTGATTCTCTTGTAAGTATATTGGAGTTAGTCCATATAGATTGCTAAACGAAATATTGGGTGAGGTTGTTAGACCCCCGTTTTTTCAACAACTCATACTTGTTTATTTGAAGCATTATCACCTTCTTCTTCCCGGCGATATTGTTCTTGTGCTTGAATAATATCCTCAAGCATTCTTTGGTTGACATGCTCTTCTTCATTCAACAAATAATCCACTTCGGTAGGATAGAAATCAAGATTATCTGATGCACCCACTTCTTCATCACTACTAGAGTCTTCATCGTCACTATAAAGTTTCATTTTTGCTAAGAAAATCACAAACCCTAGTTTTTCTTTTTTTCCTCTACTTCTTCTTTCCCTCCAAACTTTAGAAGAGGAAATGAATTTATACTCTAATCCTAACACTCTAATCAAACTCAAACACTAATTAATTTAACTAATACAAACTTAATTAATCATCACTAATGAATAAGGGCATATTAGGCATTACCTTCTTAATGACCCTTTTTATTTTTTAGTCATAGGCCTCAAATAATCACAATATGCCCCAAATTAGCCAGGTAAACTATTAGCGGCCAGATATTGTAGAAGATTTAATGTCTCGGGAGAATGGTTGGATAATAATACTCCATTCCGCCTAAATCTCACGTAATCTTTCTGTTTTATCAATGAATTTCTCCTTTCCTAGCAGCAAAAAAAAAAAAAAAAAAAATAGAAAAAAAAAAACCTATTAGCTATCAATGCCTCTTGACCAGTATTTAGAATGTCCTTGATATTTTTGTGTCATCATCAACCACGAAACTAATCGACATAAAAACTTCTTTCTTTCTATCTTAAGTTTTTGGAGTTTGGTGATAAGATAAAAAATTCATGCTGTACTGTCCGCCTGCTATTATTTTGCCACCTTCGGTCACTATTACTGCATTAAAGCTGGGACACTTCGTCGACAACAAAAATATCTATACTGTGCATTATTATCCACATCTATACTGGTCATCAGTCAAAAATATCTATACTGTGCATTATTATCCTTTTAATTAATCAACGTTTGAAAACAAAACAGATCCACATCCATAACCAATGCAAATAAACATTTAACTATAAATACGTGCATCCAACTTAAGAAGAGAACACAATTTCAAAAGGCAGTCCAATTACTAAGTTAACAAGCTCAATTAGCAATGGCATCTAATACTAAAAAATCACTCTCTGTGCTATTCATGGCTTTCTTTCTCATGGCGGCGATAGTAAGTGAACTGGCAAATGCAAATTCCTTCACAGTATATCGTTCACAAGGTTGCAGCGGCGAATCTCAAACGTATAGTAAATGTGGATGCTCAAACCTTTTGTATATGGGTGGTTTTACATGGTCTTTCTTTGGTCCCGGTCCATCTGCTACAATGTATAACAATGGGAATTGTCTTGGTGCCGGTGGTACTGTATTTGCCGGCAGTAACGCACAGCGTTGCAACGGCTTTCAGTTTCCATGGAGGAGTGTAAGAATCAATTGTTAAGTAAATTTAACTATGGATGTCTCTACCATAAGACAGACACTATATGTTTATGTATCGTACTGATAGCTATATCATGTTTACCCAAAAAAAAAGAGATGGCTATATCACCACGTGCTTCCTAAGAGTCTTAGTATATATAAGTTATTGAATAAATTGGGGTACGATCCGTGCCCTAGCGATAAACTTTGGGTTGTTGTTATTGCAAAAATGTTGCTTTGTTAATGTGTTCGATGTTTGTATCTTTTTTCCAGAAAGGAAGGTAGTACCTTTTATATTTACGGCTGTTCTTTTTTTAGTGTTCCTTTAAATTGGACAATGGACATTTTCATTGTATATTTTTATAGTTTCTGAAGAAACGTGAGAAGATTTCCCAATTTCATATATATTATATAAAAGAGTGCATACATCGATCAAGAAAATCAAAATTAAAACACATGAACAAATACTCTAAAATTGGTCCCAAAAACTCAGCAAGGAAACCAAGTCAAACCGAAACTCTCTGTGACTATTTACTGTTAGTCAATTGAGGAGAACCTTCGAGGGAACCATATTTTATCAGCAATTTAACATAAAAATCCTAAAATGCTAATTGCTTATGAAATAGTATGGCTACTTGCTTACCAAAGCTTCTCCATCACAACTGCATAATCAGCAAGCTTTCTCCCAGTCTGGTAACACTTATAAACTTTCTGAAGCTTAACCTCAGAAGCATCAAGATCACTAGTCTCGGAGAAATAAATAATTGTTGCCAAGACTGCAGTTAAAAAAACCACATTGCCTGTCTTGGACGGAATCAAGAGAGAAACAGGATTGGACTGCTGTAATTCTACTGACTATGAAAACAGCATGGAAACAAGATGAAATCAACAGAAAACCAAAGATACCTGAAAGTTAGAATTGAGTTTCTTCAACCAGGAAGATGCCGAAGAAGCGGAAGAATACGCAGTTTATAATGCTTCCTGTGCTACTACAACTAAGTTCCAAGGAAGTTGGAGCTAATAGGCAGTTTATAATGCTTCTTGTATGCAGTTATAATGCTTCACAAAAAGTTAACTTTTATACGCAGTTTATAATGCTTGTTATTCCAAAATGCTGGAGCATGTGCAAAAAAGTAATCATGGTGAAATTCTTAAAATAGTTTTCAGACTTGGATAGCTGAAAGTAGAAATGCCCAACATGAAGTCCTATGTTGTATTAGGCGCTGGGCGGGGCGAGGCGAGGCGCCAAGCCTAGTGCTTAGGCGTGGAGGAAAAATTAGAAAACTCAAAATGTAGTCACACTTTGGCGCCTCGCGCGCCTAGGCGAGAGCCCAGGGCGCCTTTTACAACATAGACGAAGTCTCTAAGTCGCAAAAATGATTCTCAATTAACACCAGGACTGTTTATTTCATACCTTTGCTGGTTTACAGACCCAATTCACTAACTTATGATACATTAAGAAGGTGACATATACGAAAAAGAAATAAACAGAAGATTAAAAAACTAAGAAAATGAGAAGCCTTTCCAGTTTCCAGAGCCCCACTGACCACAAACCATTTGAGGTAACAAGGTAAGGAAGGTTAAACAGGGAAGAATGCAGATGTTCCGTAAAGTGATCCTAACAGCTACCAAGAAACTTAAATTGCTCTACATCCTTCTATACTCTACCATAGAAATGAGAGGTCGATTAGGGATCATATGCAACATTTATTTTAATCCCTTCCAGACCTACATTTGACCTTGAACTATAAAATACGCAGAATTGCTTACTCAACGAAGGATTAGATCAAGATAATGGTTCTATGGCATATTGGGCAGGTATTTAAGGTCATAGCAACTACAATTTGCAAACCAGATAATCGGGGGAGTTGAACTGAACAAGGTCTTTACTTGTGTGGGTTTGAATATGAGATCTTTCGATGGTTTTACTTCACGATTAATCAAACAATTGCCTATCACCTTGGTTGCACCAATACGTCAATTGGGTCGCTGTATCGTGTGTCCGGCCGTATGGACACAGCCACATACGGCAATACTCCAAAAATACGGCTAAGTTATTAAAATTATTATTTTAATTATGATGTAACGATCACCTACTTTCAAGGGAGGTAATATTTGAGAAAGTGTGTATTTTAGACGATATTACAGCTGTGTGGTTATTATCATCTGCTCACGTTAGCAATCTTTGATTCCAAAGATAATAAATATCTTTGACTGAGATGAAAAACCAGATCTATTTGCTATGCTCTGCCTCGTTTATATACTTATATATCTTTAAAATTTTACGATATCTATGTATACCGCTATGGCGCCGTATCATGGTTTTTTAGATTTGCCGTATTGGGTGCAACCCAGCCTATCACAACTCCAATACCCAAAAACAAGCAACGTAATAAATATCAAGCAAGAAGCTCACAGTGGCATGCTGGAATACATGAAAAACTGTAATCAATGTGAAATCATGAAATAGACAGGATGGTTGAGTTACCTGGTCACAATAGATATACCCAGCACCGACTCGAAAGTTCAGGTCACCAAAGCTAGTTTTACGCACATCAGTAGCTTTGAAATTAGGCATGTGAAAGGTCTTTGTATCTCCAAGTAATGCAATTTGCTTCTGCTGTTGTTCACCATATAGAACCTCTCCCACTTTTCAAGTGCTGCATTCTTAGAGTTCATAATATAGGTAGACCATTATCTGCAGCTGGGGGATCTCTCAGAATAATTGCAAAGCATGTCCTAGAAAATTGGAACCAGTATATCATGCCAGCTCGTTGTACACATTATAAATATAACTACTAACCAATGGATAATAACATCTTAATTTCCTTCAACAAGAGCTGATAAAAAAGAGAGGGATCGCTATATAGCAAAGTACATCTGTCAACGGTGTAAGAGGCAACAGAACTGAGGATATTCATTGTTCTCACGACATTCACCTTCCGACTTTACAAGAAGGATACTAATTATTTCTATGACTGTTACCTTACAAATTTAATAGATCAAACCACAACTCCAACAGCATTCCAAACTCCACAGACACTGCAGTTTCTAAATTTTAATTACGCTAAGATGAGAATGCTTCCAGCAAACATTCAATGTCCTTCTATATCTTCTTATATATTCAGCCAAGAGCATAAAGGTAGTACATAAAGGTTCTAATTTTCAATTATCTTATGTTCTTAGCAACTTGAGGAGCTTTTGTGGACCATATAAACATTATCTAATAGCAACTTCCGCATAATCCTAAGTCAGAAATCCACTGCCCTGTTTTCACATTATAAAATTGTATATTTTCTAGTAGAAGATATATATACACAAAAAGGAAGGGGAAAAAGTGAGGCTGATCCTAGAGAAAGACAGAAGACTAAAAAGTTTTTCATTTAGGTTGCAATATTATAATTAAATATGCTCTTCCATTTCAAATCTTTTTGAGTGTTTTCTGGTTTCCGTCAAATTTAACTTTTTGCATTTAGAAATCTCATGACATGGAACATTTAAATCTATCACTACTATTAAGAGGATAAGAAACCAAGCAGTTGTTACAACAAATGAGCATCACAAACAAACAGTTTGCATCATTATTTTTTTATTTGACATCAACTGAACCAGATCTTAGAAACAATATGGGAAATTCAAAACACAAAACAAATGTACTTCAAGCAACGCACCTGCGTGGGGAGTCTCCTTTAACCAAAGGGGCATCATTGAGGGGAGGAATAGTTTATATTGCCAGGTCTGCGAAGGGCATCTTATGCTTTATCAACCCTGGCAACAGCATACTAAAGCTCCAAAAGGCACCACGGCAATCAATAAGATAGAGAAACTTAAGCGGAATCTTATAACTTATAAGTCTTAACTAAGGAAACAAAAATGCATGTCTATAAGTACTTTCAGTGATTGACTGTGTGAAAATAATTAAAATCAGAAACAGAGGCATCATTATTCATGTTAACCAGAGACTCAAAGAAAGGATTCCAAATACAAAAAGAAAATTCTTTATGACTCCTCCAGATACAAACCAATCAATTATG
This sequence comes from Papaver atlanticum, assembly GCA_023531105.1. Lineage (NCBI taxonomy): Eukaryota > Viridiplantae > Streptophyta > Magnoliopsida > Ranunculales > Papaveraceae > Papaver > Papaver atlanticum. The sequence goes on along the minus strand of JAJJMB010008074.1, from coordinate 127,515 downwards.
ATAATGCAACATTATAATCTAAAGTTCTAAATGGGTGATCATTTTAACAGAATCATCATAAACTGCGACATTTCAGGAATACATCTTTCAGGAGCCTCCAGGATCACCATCGACTATCAAAAGGTTACTAAACGAAGAAAGTTACCGTTCTGATAAAGTTGTGGTTTCTGTTCTCAGCAATTCAGCTTAGTAAAACAGAGGAGGATATAGAATGACTGTGTGAACATGGAGAATTTTATATACCATCTATAAACATGATTTTTAATACTTCCGGAGAACTCAGGAGAATGGATAATCTATGGAATCATATAAAAAATGAATTGCAAAAGAATAATCTAAAGTTCGATAAAGAATGGTATTGCTCCGCATTGGAGAAAACAAAAATTTATTTAGGAAACCATGATATACATTAAGGGTTTGAAAATGAGAAGAAAACATATGGGATCCGAAATGAAACATAGTACTACTTTCATGTCATAACTTGATGATAATTCACTAAAATCTGATGAAAGAAATTGCAGATATATAGCAACAACATGAACCAATAAGATATAAATTTCACCTGTTTTTATTGCACTTAAAGCTTCTTCTTCTTTGGGTTTTTCTTAATTCCTCTATTCACCTTTCTCTCCAACATAAGTGCCCGACTTGAGAGAAACTAAGCCTTCGAAATAATTCACATTGTCCACGACATAATGTTTATGAATACTCAGTTCTCCAGCACTTACCCATGTTCCATGCCATACAAACTACGCTACCAGAAGTCAAGAATAGAATCTTACCATTCTCAAACGACCACATCGGAGTGAAATATATATGGTCCAGCAGACGTTCGAGTGGTTTACTAAGGCATATTTTGCCAGAGAATGGGCAACAGCATTCCTATCTCTCTGGTTAAACGCAATCTTGACCTCCTTGAGCTTTCACGACCCATCTTTAATCTGGTATACAACGTTCTGGATTCTCCACGAGATCGGTCTGTTTTCTTCAGTCAACATCTTCCCAACTTATTCTGCATCACTCTCTATGATAACTTTTTAGCCATCTCAGTAGCCAGGAGGACAGCCCTAGCTTTAGCTTCCAGAGGACTTAGGACAGCTTGATTGTCGGTACCACTGCCCTGAAATCTCGAGCTAGAGTCCCTTGCAACCATGGCCCAGCCCCCATGGCAATTGTAAAAAGTAGCATCCACATTCATCTTCGTCCAATTCAAGTCAGGTGGAGACCATTTTGCACTTTTCTTTTTCTTCTCAGCTGGAGGGGACAGCTTGGTTCACACGCAAGTCTAGCGGAGTATTTAAAACCAGAAATGTGCTTCCTTGATGATACTCTGAATGTTCTGGTTTTTGTAGTTGAACACTTCCTCATCCCTTAACTTCCATATGGCCCAGAACACACAAGATTCCATTCTGAACACTTAAGAATTCCCTTTCTCCTTTAGCCAGCTCTCAGTAACCTCCTTGATGGACTTCCCAACGCATGCTTCAGTCCTGCAGCTCATTTGAAAACCAAAGAAAACAGCTACAGCAACAGGACAGTGCAGGAATAAGTGTTCAAGGTCCTCAATTGCACCACTGCAAAACCTGCAGTCTTGGTTTATTTCCACAACAATCTTACTTAGATTTTTGAATATGGCTAGAGCTTCATGCATAGGTGAATTTTTGGAGCGAGGTTCTTCACCCACTAGATAACCTTCCAAGGGAAAGAATCATCATTTCTGTTTGCAGAGCTAGCTTGCTTGTCTCTTAACGTTCTAACAAGAGATTTAGCAGAGAAGACCCGTTAGTTTGTCTTCAGTGGTAAACTCATCACCAGGGAAGAAGGTATTCAGAATTTGGTTTGCAGAAACCTCCGAGAATTTATCTCTAATCAGAGATTCTTTCCATCTGGTGGGGTTTTTCAAGATTAAATCACTCAATTTGCTGGGTATTCCACCTGTTGCATCTTCTTTGAGTTGAGGTAAGTTGTTCTGCAGTTGACTTATCCAAGGATCTTTTAGCACATGTATCCTCTCACCAAATGCAGTGATCTTTAATGTCCTCTCTGCACTCAAGCATTACTTTCCAAGTAGAAGAGCTTCTTTCTTCGGTTCCCCTTCACCTCTTAGATACTTTGTTTCCATGATAGTCCCCCATAATAAGCAATCTTTGTCCTCCATGAGTCTCCATATCAGTTTTGCAATTTGAGCGCTCCACAGATCCTTATTCTTCACCAAAAGCACATACATTGAATTAGGTCTACATTAACAAGCACCCCAGATGCTAGCCCATTAAAAAAACAGATAAGGTATGGTAATCTCGGTTTTCCATGAATTTGATGCTAACATATAGACTTGGAGTAAGTACTACCCTTCTATACCTATTGCCGACTTGTAATCACCAGACTTATAATCATACCCAAATGCATTTATGCCTTCAAACTCAACTATTTAGGTGATTCTTTGTATTCTCTTATGGCTGGGTTCCAAAGACAAAAAAAATCCCCATCACCACCACCAATATGAAACAACCATATCCAAACCAGACCATTACATGAATCCAACAATCCAACACCACAATCTAAAGATTTAAATGGTTGATCCATTTCAAAAGCAACATTTTTCAATTACACACCCTGATGATTCTAATGAATCATAACCTATTGACTAAAGTTGATTACTGTAATAACCTTGAAGAATGAGAATAGGGTTAAATTTTTCTGGATAGTAAGATTAAGGGGTATAATTTTAACAAAATTCAGGGTTAGAAAATAAGGGCATAATCAATTTCTGCAAACAGACTTACATACAAGTAATGAATTCACTGGTAACCATGAAATGATTTCATCGTACAATCTCTCTTCAGCTCGATATTATTCCTGCTTGTTCTTCGAATTCAGTGAAAGGGAAAAGTTCTGAATTTTCTGGAGAGTGGGAATCGGAGATGAACTGATGATTGGAAGTTGCAATAAACAAATAAATTAAATCAAATCAATCTTTCTGGAAATTAGGGTTTCAAAGTTTCACATTGAATTCTCGGAGGACCAGAGAAAGACGGACAAAGTTTCAAACTTAGACCGGGATTTGGTTGGGTTAATATCACACAATGCCGAGTTCAGCTGTGCATAGGGATTTTTGGAGCCTAGCTGATATTGGGCTTGGGTTGGGGAAGTCCTACATGGATGTCACTGTACTACAGTTAGGGGTGAGCATTTTATCCGTAATCCGCGGATTTAACCGGGACCAACCGTATTTTGCGAATGGATGCCCGGACCGTTCGCTAATGGGTTGGACGCGGATGAGATTTTTGAAATCCAACGGATTGGGCCAGGATGCAACCTTGAAAATCCGTTGGACATCCATATCCGTAAGATTAAGGGCATTTATATAGCTTCTAGAAAATATGTAGATAGTTTTGGAATTTTAAGGTGTTTGCATGGAGTGTTGTCCATGACATTTCTATATTTATATACATATATAAAATGTGTAGGTTCTATAAGAAGTCATCTATATTAGTTTTATTTTTTCATTATAAATTTTAACTAACAAAAATCCATTGGATTATCCGCACCCAATCCGTTCATCCGTGCATCCATTGGATGCAAATCCGTTAGATGTTGGATTGGATGCGGATGCCAAATTTGAAATCCGTAGTGAATTGGATTGGATGCGGATGAGGTAAAAACCGGTCCATACCGGCCCATGCTCACCCCTAACTACAGTAATAAAATCTCTCGGTGATTATATCAAATATCCGAGTTCAAAACTTGTTACTAATACCAATTTTTATCTCTACCAGAACTTGCCACTAGCATCAATTTTGAATTGAGAGAGTTTAAAACTCGTCAACGCCTCAAGTTCAAAACTTGTTTGGACCAATACTTTTGTCCGTCACAAAAACTGAATTCGAAACTCTTTGGCACATAAAGTTCAAAACTTGCCAACATCAATATTTCTATCTATGTTATCTACCAAAATATTGAAACTCGTGAGCACCTCAAATTCAAATGTTTTTTTTATTTTGAAGAAAAGGTTATATTAAAGAGAAAAGTACCTTACACAATACAAAGGTTGTTACACATTCACGAGGGTCTCCTAATTGCTCCAAATCAAACTAGGATTAACAGACTTAAACGTATCAGAATCACAAGACCATACAACTACAAGTTTTTTGACAAGATCAACAATCTCCGTCGCTTCCTTCTTCCTAGCCCCAAATACTCTCCCATTATGTTCTTTCCATAATCTCCAACAAATAGGATAATGGATAATCCTCCAAACAAGTTTGCCTCTTCCTTGTAAGACGTTCGTAGACCATGCTTCAAACAAATCAAATTAAGTTTTCGGCATTGGCCACGAAATTCTGAAAGCCCTTTATGAAATAGTTTCATACCTCAAAAGAATAAGGACAATGCAAAAACATATGATCCGTTGTTTCTCTTTAAATATTGCATAAAACATACAAATCACTGTCTACCTCCACTCTTCTATGCCTCAACATGTCTCTAGTAGGAAGAGAATTATGAAAAGAAGCCCAAATAACAAAACTAACCTTGTAAGGAATATTGTTCTTCCATAGGTGCTTCGAGAAATTGCACGAGTCAAGATGCCCAACAAGAGCCTCATAACATTAACTTGTGTTAAAGATTTCCATAATGGACATAATTAACATCTCCATTTTCCCCAAGGGAAGGGATACGCACATCACGCCTTAGCAGGTCTCATTCAAGCTTCTCATTAGCATTCAAAGATCTCTTGAAATCACTCTTGCACCCGTTGTTATGCATCATTGCATCTATGGAAGAATCCTTATCCTTCACTACTTTAAACACCTCCGGGAATAAGTCCTGTAAACAACCTCCATCAAGCCATTTATCCTTCCAAAATCTGGTTCCTTTACCATCATTAACGGTAAACCGAACCATGTTATGTTCCGTAGGAACCACGTTTACCACATTCTTCCACAGACTTATGCATTGGGGTTTAGAGTCTATGTACGGCATTAACAAGTCACTGTTCCTCTTGAAATTCTCTTGCACAATCTTCTTCCATAAACCATTTTTGTTTTTAGAATACCTCCAAATCCACTTAACCAACAACGACTGGTTAATTCTCCTAAGATTACTCACTCTTAAATCTTTGTTAGCTTTAGGCAGATAAATCTTTGTCTAAGCAAACCAAACTAACTTTCTTCATCCTTACGCCGCTCCCCAAAAAAAATTACGCATGATTTCAACCATTTATTTTTCCACACTAACTGGCAAATGAAACAAAGATAAATAATAAATTGGAAGACTAGCAAGAAAACTCTTAATAAGAACCAGTCTACCTTCTTTATTCAACTTCCTCTTTTTCCAAGTTACCAACTTTTGCTCCATCCTAACCAAGACATGATCCCAAACTGAGGTACTACATCAGTGTGCCCCTATAGGCATACCGAGAAAAGTAAACGACAACTTCTTCGACTTACAACCAAGCTCCCTTGTAAGAACATCAGTTACATTATATGCTCCCACACTAATCATAGTAGATTTTTCCAAATTCAACTTCAAGCCTATAATCGTCTCAAAGATTGCCAAAATTATTATAAGTTTCCTCACTTCTTGCACAAGTGCATCAATAAAAATCAAAGTATCATCCACAAATTGTAAATGTGAAATAGTGGTTATGTTATCCACAACTTAAAAGCCTGATAATTGATCTCTTACCAGTGCATCATTAATTAGTTTGGAAAGAACCTCCACCACCAATAAAAACAAATAAGGAGGCATAGAATCTCCTTGTCTTATCCCCTTGCTCGGTTTGAATTTCTCTGTCGAACTACCATTCATAAGAACAGACAAATGCGAAGAAGTCACACACCATCTAATCCAAGTGATCCATCTATCACCAAAATCATGCTTTTGTAAAATTGTAAAAAGAGATTGCCAATTAACGTTGTCAAAAGCTTTCTCCATATCAATCTTACAAAGAATACCAGGCTTCTTAGCCTTCAACCTGCTGTCCACACATTCATTCGCAATAAGCACTCCGTCAAGAATTTTTTTTTTCATGAATGAAAGCTCCTTGAAAATCATAAATAATGTCGGGCATCACCTTCTTCAATCTATTAGCAAGCAACTTGGAAATAATCTTGTAAACACTACCAATAAGCCTTAACGACCTAAAGTATTTCGGCGTACAAGAGTATTCTTTCTTCGGAATTAGAGTGATAAAAGAACAATTGAACCTCTAATCAATAGAACCATACCTGTGAAATAAGTCCTTTATTAGCTTCAACAAGTCTTCGTTCAAAACACCCCAACAACTCTTGAATAATTTAGTCGTAAATCCCTCTAGACCAGGCGCCTTGTTGCAACACATCTGCTTAATCACCCCCCAAACTTCCTCCTCTAAGAACTCCCTCTCAAGCCAAAGTTTGTCCATGTATTTGATTTTAGGGAAGAAAAGATTTTCCATGCCCGAGTTCAACTCATTTTGTTGAGAAAACAAATTGATGTGAAAATTTCTTATTTCTTCCTTTATAATTCTGTAATCAAAACTATCAACCCCTCCCACTTGAAGCTTTGCTATTGTGTTTCGCTTCCTCCTAGCACTAGCAATACTATGAAAATATTTAGTATTTGAGTCTCCCCATCTAAAATCATTTTGTTTCGCCCGTAATTGTCATTTACGTGCTTCCATCGTTTCAATATTCCTCAACTGTAGTTTACAACTATTTATCTCTTCCAATTGGCTTTGATGTAAAGCCCCCATTTCCTCCTGAATATTCAAGTCGTGTATCCTACCAATAAGCGTTTTTTTTTTATCTCTAGCGATAGACCCAAACTCTTGTAATCTCCAACGGTTTATCATATGCTTCAAGTTCTCTAATTTAAGAAAGAAAGTAGTACTTGCACTCCCATGAAAGGACATAGCTTCCTACCACTGCTGCACATTCTTCACAAAGTCATTGTGCTCAACCCACAGTCTATATAGTTTGAAGTACGGCTTGGAAGGAAAAGAAGGCTCAGTTACTACTAAAATAGGATTATGATCCGATATCGTTCTAGTCAACACTATTTGAAGTGCATTGGCACTACACCATATGCCCCGATTTGAGACATATCGATTTTTGGGTTCGAGATACATATACATGTCTTTAGTGCTTCCACTCATATAAGAGTCTCAAATACAAAATATGAGTAGCTTTAATTCTGATTTTTCAACTACTCTTACAAGTGTCTTAAAATGTGTCTCTACAAAATTTATAACTTTAATATATATCTAATTTGTCATTTCTTTTTCATTATAATTCCATTTTATTTCCCTCCAAAACTACAAACTTCCCCCAAAATTCCCTCCCTTTCCAATTTTCTAAATCTCTCACATTATTTTCCCTCTTAAATTTCCCCCCAACATTTTTCCCCCCTCAAATTTCCCCTCCAAATCTTTATCTCACGCCAAATCATTTTGGAACATGATTTGCATTTATTCCCACCATTTATTTTAGTTCCCACCTTT
>JAJJMB010008074.1:0-119635 GCA_023531105.1 Papaver atlanticum | reverse complement strand
TTAGTGTCCTTTTTTGTTTATTCTAGCCTTTGTAGTGTTGTCTAGCATAGTGAGGTTAGGTTTTTTTGGGGTCTGTAACTGCCTATACTTACTTAATATAATGATCTTATTAATTTGGTGTTCACCAAAACCTTCTTAACTCCGCCAATGCTTGCATTGCTGGTCCCAAGCCCGGATAAAGGAGGAGGGAGAATGATTGATGTATACTCTCAGTATCAACTACCAACCCTTGTATCCTTTTTAACTTCAGCTGGTTGGTGGACATGAAGGAGAGCTACTCATACATGGTACCTTTCAGGTCCAATTCTATCCTATACAAGTGTACAACCAGGACAGAATGATCTCCCACAAGTAAGTCGATTTTTCCACACTTACTACCCCTGTAAATGAATTCATGATCATGTGAGAGGTAGACCACATGTTTAAGGAAGGCGGGAAATAGACATCTAAGAATTTGACTTGTTTGGTAATAGAGGTTTAAATATGAGGTATAACATTATAAGACTGAATGAGTTGTGCATTTTTGTAACTGGGTATTGCTTTTTGTAATTGGGTATTGCTGTAAATGCAAGAAGAAGTATGGACATAGCAACTGGGTATTGCTTTTTGTACTTTTTCAATAGATTTTGCCATCTATTTTCATTTGTGGTCTGTAGAGTTTCTGACATTCTTTATGATGATGCTCAAACTTGTGTCCTCATTTACTTGTTTGAACTGCAGTTGAGGCCAAAGAAAAAGATCAAGTAGATGCAACCCTAAAAATTTTGGTGGGTGCAGAGCCGAAGAATTCGTTTTCTAGCTTCTCAATTGGTACTTTTACTTCCAAACAATTAAAATTGTGTGTTTCACTCAAGAATATCGTATTTAAAATTTGTGTAATAGGTCTAGTTCTACTATCTGTTAATAGTAATCACAGATTGAATCATGTCTTTCAAGCCAGATAAAAATCTTGAAATCAACTATTTATCTGTGATGTTCTTGATAAGGATCCCTTTGATCTGATTTTGAAATTTCTTTGTTTGTAGGTGTAAAGCTAATCCTTTGAAGCAACCCAGGGTACAACAGAAAGAATATGATGAGGTATAACTATATACTTTCTTATCTCGGAGTTAGTACAATAATTGTTTAAGTACAATAACTGTTTTAGAAGCTTGACTGTTCTGTTACCACTTACCATTAAACAACACATCCACATATAACTAATCTGTTCGATGTGCTTCAACCAATGAAATTTTAGATTTTTGAATTTGAATTTGAATTTTAACATACCTATTTCACATCATTGGGGTATTGATTTCCTGTATGTTTCCAAAACTGTTTATCCGCTTTCTGAACTGAAAACTATCTTTTGACCTTATTACTTTACATATAGCACCAGGTCCCTAACATTTTCACTATTTATATTCTTTGTAGACTGACTTGTAAATCTTCAGGAGAAGAAAAGGGAAACTTTATGTTTAGTGGTGCTAGACTAAAAAAAGGTGGAAAGATCGGACCAAGAAGCTATAGTAAAGGTATATGTCTGGAAATTGTTCCCATTTGTTCTGTTTCTTTGGTATGTAAACCGACTCCTGGAGATGTTCCGTTTACATCAGGTGGCATTATAAGGAAATCAGAAGACAGAGTTGGATAAGCGTAATACGATTTGAGTGAACAAGTTGTAGGTAATTTCTTAAATTCTTGTAGAAAATGTATCCACTGCATATGCATGATGAAGTCCGGTGACATTGATTGAACAAGAAACTCTAAATATGCTCAACCTTGATCCAAAATTATAGAGACAGACCTGTTATCCATAGTTTGTTTTGTTAATAGAATTGATTTATTGTATGGATGGATTCATATGTGATAATAGAATTTATTGAATAATGGTTTCATATGTGATAATAGAATCGATTGAATAATGGTTTCATATTTGATTGGGAATGGAGTGGCTAGATATGCCTGTATTCTGGTGCCGGAAATCAAATGTGCAGGTGGAGAAAATTTTAAATATATATGTATATTTTTTAAATATGAATTTTATTTGTGAGGAATATAAGCGTCTCTTAATTTTCTTATGCGTCAATTTAAATAGCCAGAACAATAAAACTGGTTCACTTAATTAACCGTCGGTAAATAATTATGCGACACATATAAACGTCTCAAAAGTTAATTAAGAGATGTTTATAAGCGTCTCTTAATTCATCTCAAAACGTTCCCTACGCCAAAATTGAGACACTTATATGTGTCTCATAAAATCAAGGAAACACATATATATGTCTCGAAATCGTTGATTTGGTGTAGTGTGGGAAAAACTTCTTCAAAATCATGACTGAAAAGAAATCTGTCTAACCTGCCAAGAAGAGGGTTAGAATGATTGTAGGACCATGTAAAGGATCCTCCAATCAATGGTTGATGAATCAATTCTTGTTCCAAAATGTAGTTATTAAGCAATGCATTGTTGCGACTATCACCGGCACCTCTATTCCTTTCCACATCTGGTCTAAAAAAGTTCATATCTCCCGCAATACACAAAGGACCACTCCACCAGTCTCTCACTTCAGCCATATTGAAAAGACGAGGGTACCCAAATATACCTCAATCTAAAACTTTTCCACCTATGAGTCCTCTTACCGAAAGTGATTGTCTATGGACTGAGTCGAGATAATACAACGAATCATTATTAAAAAAAATTTGTGATCGTCTATGGATACAAGATCGAGACAATACAACAATCAAAGTGTGATTACTTGATAATATGTTTGGACTTAACCAAACTCTATAGGATCACTATCAAGTAATACGGAGTTAATGTTTGTGTAATTTACTTTAAATTATAATAACAACAATTATAATTGCGGAAAATAAAAGTAAATGACACAACAAGATTTCGTTAACGAGGAAACCGCAAATGCAGAAAAACCCTGGGACCTAGTCCAGAATTGAATACTCTCAGAATTAAGCCGCTATACAAAATCAACCTAACTTTGTATAGTTGAGACCAAGCAACTAAACCTAAAATTCACCTAGTTTCTTCAGTATCCCTGCGCTTCCGATATTCAATAAGTGCACGCACTGGAACAATTCATTTGGTTCGTATTCCAAACAGTAAAGGAACAACAAATCTGTTCGGTATCAACTCTATTCAATCCCAGTGATATGAGTTAGATAAAGGCTCTTCTGTTTAACCCAATAAACTCCTTTGTCGGGTTTATATCTATCTAACAAACAACTAACAAGTAGTTGAGTTTAGATTTTGCAATCAATAATAGGATCTATCAAGATGCTAAATACTGATGCCGATCTACACAACTAATCAATCAAATCTACCAAAAGATAAACCGATTATAGTTGGATCCCAGCCGATTAAGTTTTGTGCACACCAAAGATTATGAACCCAAATCAGAAATCTTCTTCGTCTTCAAATCTTCAATAAACACCTGCACACAACAACTTGAATCTCTTGTGATCAATCACGCATAGAACGGAGTCTGTTAACAATGGATTATCACAAGATATCTTTAGATCTATAAACAGTTCTAAAGATCCCGTTGATACTTCTATCTAGTTTGAGTGAATATGATATCAGAAGAGAAGATTCTCAAGAATAAACAAACTAGGTGCAATCAAAGTCAACAACCGTTAGTCAATCAAATCAAATCAAATCAAAAACTAATAATACTGCAATTATCTTGTTTCCCACCAACGGTACTCGTAGAGCTTCTTGATCCCACAAAAGTCTTTAAACGAGCCGTCGTAAGAGATTTCACCTAATTAGAGTACTTTCCTCTCCGAATAGACGGCTCCACCAGTAACAACACAACAAGGTAGTTTTGCTGGCTCTTAGGATAGTTTACATGAAATGCAAACTTGGGTATTTATAGACCAAGGAAGTTTGGACACCAAGGAATTTCCAAAAAACGAAATATTCTTAAGATATGTAATATATTTCCAAATCGGTTTTCATAATTCCTAGAAATGCTCTGTTAAAATATAACCGAAATCCTACTAGAAAATCTCCAATTAGTAAATGCACATTACCAATTTTTATTTTTCCAGAGATATGCATTTTAATTGCTAGTAACTAAAAGCATATAAAATTAACAACCTTAATTAAAAGATTCTCAACTTATTTCGGTCCGGGATCTCCTTGAGTTATTAAGGAATATCTTTGAACAATAAAAGATAAGAGTTACTAAACATGTTCAAAGTATGTCGACATCTTATTTCTTTGTAAATCCTTTTTCATATTTACAATCTTGGAACCGATTATACCACACTTCCAAACAAGTTTAGAACTGGTTCATATGATTTTCAAGAACTATGTGATTGATCAAATCAACACACTAATCATGGGTTACGGTTCTACCAAACACAAGGATCGGTTCTACCTTAATATGGTTACTAGAACCGGTTACATTAGTTACCAAATTGGTCAAATCAATTACCAGGACCGGTTACCATATTCTCATGGTATTACTTGTGATCGGTCACACTATTTATCAGAATCGGTTACACCAATTACTAGGACAGGTTACACCAATTACAAGGATCGACTCTTTTGTGATTGGTCACACCAATTACTAGGATCAGTTACACCAATTACTAGGATCGGTCACACCAATTACAACTATCGATCATACTATCTTAGGTGATTACTTAGGATCGGTTACACTAATAAAAGTCATAACAATACATAAGTCAGGCATTGTGACTAGTTTTACCAAGATACATAACAAGTTACGATCGGTTCTACTAACTCACACATATTGGTAATCCAAAGATATGCAATGAATAACAATACCAATAAGCCTAGCGATTTCCCTTTCGATTTATAAAACAAGTTCATGAATGTACTTCCTTTAAACGAATGTAAACATTGTTTCCTAGGACAAAATCTTCACCCATACCCATACATATAATCACAATAGTATTCATATGATTATGTCGATGTCTTATATATGAAGTTCAAAAGATAAGCGTTATACTTCGTATTTTAATTCCTTAACACTATGTCTACTAGAGTATAATCATTCACAGCTTCGCATTTATGTTTTCAATATAGCACGACTTGAAAGATACGTTGGGAATGAAACAGTTCAAGTCAAAATATTACTAACCTCAAGAGGAAGGATGATGTTGTCGATGTAGCTTGTTACTTCTTCACATTCTTCAAGTCTTCAAGTAATACTTGTATGATTCATTATCCTAATCTTTCTAGCCTAAGCTATACGAAGTTGTCTCTGGTACATAATCAAGCGACTCTTAAATTGAGTTTTGATTCACTAAAATATGAAAACCAAACTTAACATACCAACGCTTGGTGGGTTCAACCGAGCTATGCTCTAACACATATCTACCCAAAATTTCGTTCCAAAATTGTAGTCACATAGACTATAAGCATTCGTCCCTGCCCACTGAAAGACATTAATTCTAGTCGACAAAAGAGTAGTGATGTTACTGTATCCTTCTCTATCATCCATCTTCTCGAATCTACTACCATCCCATAAAAACAATAATCCACCGATGCTTCCAACCGACGGAATATAGTTCCATCCAAAGTTGTCATCATACTACAGCTGTCTAACCAAGCCATCAGAAATATGCTACAATTTTGTTTCCTGAAGTAAACAGATTGCACATCTTTGTGAACCAATCACATTTTTAACCGAAATTTGCTTATCAAAATCATTCATACCCCTTATATTCCAGCTAAGAATCTTAAAATCCATTTAATATGACTTCTTCCCTTGCTTCCCCGGTGTCTTCCAAACTGTTTTCTCCTTCTTCCGCTTCATTAGGAGAGTTCGCCTCCTGCTCATTATCGGATTTAACATTCTCACCTACTAAATCTGTGATATTATTGATATTATCAGCTGCCTCTCTTCTATAATTATGAAAACGTTGTCTGTAACTTATCATCAAATTTGTCATGTTATGTTTCAGCGTTTCTTTACTTGCTTGGCTAATACTACCGTAACTGCATGCAACCTGCACTAGAGAGTTTACTGTTTTCTCAATCAAATTTCCTTCTTCCTCCCTAGTGATCTGCTGCACCTCAAATTCATAACTTGCTAGCACCAATATCTTCGTTTATGAAGATAATTGAATTCGAAGCTTTTGAGCACCAATTTCTTTATCTACAACAAAAATAAAATCAGGGGAAGTTTCCGTAATCTTCCCTAAATTTTATGTATGGAAATGGGTGTCATGTAGGAAGCATAGAAATAGAGGGTGCTTGGGTGCGACAAATCAATCCCATGAGTTAGAAGAAAAAATACCATTCCTTCTAGATCGACTAGAGATGAACTTAATTTTTTTTCTCTTTGTGTAGGGCTAAATTATCAAATTTCTGTAAGCTGGCTGGAGGCTGCCGACTTTTTATTATGCAGCTTGTATGTAAGAATGAATAGAGTTGAGATGTATGGATGCACTAGCATAATGCATAAACAAATTGAAGTCCATAAATTTTCGTCGTTACTTGCAAAAAAAAGATTTAATAAAAATCGAAACAATAGTTTAAATTTTTTGTACATAAACTACTAAAAACGTTAAGATTCTAATAGTACGAAATGATGACCCCGATGGTGGGAGATAAACTAAAAAAAAAAAAAAAATCGTTTAGTTTGTAATTTTTATTTATTTATTATTTTTTTAGTTTAATAATTTATTAGTTAACTGAATGGGTTAATATTTTTAACACTTAAAAATCCCTTGAATATGTTTCAAACTTTTCTGGCCAAAATAAGGGACACGCTATAGCCTTAATTGAACCCCTTCTAGGCCCGTTCGTCCACAAGACAGACCAAGAGTATAAAACATACAAAAAAAAAAGCGACTATAGTAAGTGGGTCTCGATGGCCCCACCTCAAAGGCTCAAACCATTCATCTTTTGTGTCGTGTGTATTTTTTTTTTTTTTTTTAAAGCAGCATATATATATATTTGTTTTTCCTATGTTTTTTTCTGAAACATTTTGAAAAAGCGCATGTTTAAAAAACATCTAAAATTCACCGATAAAAAAAAACTTATTTATCTTTACTTTTCCTCATATATTAGTCTCATTTTATTTTATTTTATTTTTGTAATGCATAATGATGGAGTCATTTAGATTTTTGAATATATGAAAAGTTTCAACAAATTCAAATTTATAGGAAAGTTTCCCATAAATAGAAAAACGGGTTTGTCCATGGGGTTGGATGAATAATTTTTTTTGCCAATTTGCTTTAATTATCAATAGGCACACCACCAGAGTTAAATTTAGATACCCCTTTAAAGATGTACACGCATTATTTTAATTTTTCAAACACAGTAAAGGTGAAGGATATGGCTTTCTAGTCGGCCATAAAACTGGCTTCGTACTTGATCACTATTTATTTTTTTTAATTAAAAAGATGAGGTATACTAAACTAGTTGAGTCCAAATTTGTGCACCCCTCTAAAACCGGGGTGCACATTCCGTCTCTCCCGATTGGAGGGTTTTTGTGTTCCGAAAACCAGTATTGTTTTAATCAAAAATAAATTCTATTGAAAACACAGATTTCCATATAAAGAACGCGTAATTGGGGGATACTTTTATTAATTTGAAGATAGAGGAAAAGGACAAAAACTGGATTTAAATATCAAATCATGGTCACCCCTTATCTATGTATTTTAACTAATTCCTAATCTACCCCTCACTAATCAGGTTTAGTGTTTAATTATAATTATTAAGAAATTCATAAGATTATTTGATAAATGATTAATGTGTATATTTGAGTGAGGTGAGAGTAGAAGGAGGGGAAAAATTTGTGAGAGAACTTTTTTTGGTGAAAGTGGTGGATGATTGTGAAGAGAGAATTGCTGCTGAATCTTTAACTTAACTACAACAAGGAGCATATCTTGAATCTTTTGCTAATGACAACAACTCACAATTGCAAGTATTTGTGGAACCAACACCCTTGGATCATGATTTTTATGAGCATCAAGTGTTTCGTGAAGAACCAACCCAAAAGAGTAAACAAGTTCAACATACAAGCACTCCCAATACTAAGGTAAAGGTGCCAATGTGTTGAAAATTTGTTTTTTTTCTTTGAATCCACCATTGTTGCAGCTGAAATAGCTTGGTGCCGGTATGGACATTGTATGAATACAATGCCGGCAGCAATATTACCGGCATAGTATTCAGACTACAGCCGTGCCGGCCAATAATATCCCCCATTTTTAAATGCAAGCCGACATTGTATTCAACCAAAAAACTATGCCGGTACAAAAATTACTTTTTACCTACCACAGAATATTTTACGGAATATGCTACCGGTATGGTTCAATTCTAACGTTACCATGCCGGTACCTCCAAGAAAACATACAGGAGTAAGTGATTTTTAAAGTTAATTACCGGCATGGCTGATTAATTATCGACCAAGTCGGCAGTTTGTACTGGCATTAAACCTTAGGTAATGAGCATGCCGGCGCTGAAGTTTCCGGCATTGATTTCCAATGAAATATTATGCCGGAAGCATTTCAGATTTGGTTTTCAGTTTCGGTTCAGTTCAACCATGCCGGAACTTTGGTCGAGCATGCCGGAACTGTTGTCCAGCATAGTTTTTATTTTTATTTTTTTTGGAACTAATTTAATTTTCTTTTCATTCGTTCCTTAGTGACATATATTGATCCAACTAATGCAAGACCGCTTGGTCGGGATACGTCAGAATACTATAAAAGGCCACTGGTATGTTACCAAAGAATACTTTTCACCTAATATCTTGAACTTCACAAATGGATTGCTTATAATGAACCTTATAATCTCCCACTGTTGTCCTTATGTAGGGAATATAATCTAAAGAGGAAGCAATTTTTTGGGCTAAAGAGATGGCTCTTAAGAGCATGTGTGTGTTGGTGAGGAATACCTAAGGTTCAAAGATTCGTTTTGAGATAGCTTGCGAGAGAAGTGGGGTATACAAGGAGAAGAATAGCCACAAGATAAAGGGTTATGTATATCCAAAGAAGACTAATAGGGTATACAAGACTCGTACGAGGAAGAATAACTGCCCATTTAAGCTTGTATTCCATTTAAGAGACAAGGAATGGGATTGTGAGGTGTAGTTCGGCCGCCATAACCACCCGGATCCGGAAGATTTTGTTGGTCACTCCCTAGTTGCGAAGCTAAAACCTCATGAAATGGAGGATGTAAAGAGATTGACCAAAGCATGTATCAAACCAAGACAAATTCTCATAGGCTTCAAGGAAAAGGATCGGAAGAACGTTTCTTCTCTAAGTACAATTTATAGCGCACAAGAAACTATTAGAAAGGTGGAATGGGAAGGTAGGAGCGTTATGCAAGAATTTGAGAAGATAGCTTGGGATCACAACTACACCTGTATCATCAAAAGAGGGCCGGACAACAAGCCCATTCATATATTCATTTCACATCCTTTGCTTGCAAAATTGGCTCATACATGTCTTGGTGTTCTTATGATGAATTGCACCTACAAGACAAACAAATAAAATATGCCGTTGTTCAACATCGTGAGGTGAGCATCGGACAAGGTATCATAATCATCTCCTGAGGGTCATCATAACCGATAACGATGACGCATTGATAAATGCAATATCCGACGTCTTCCCGGATGCACAAATTTTCCCATGTACATATCATATACATCAAAATGTGATTAAATCTTGTCATGCTTTGTTTAAACCCACTAAGGCGGATATTAAGAAGAGAATTATTGTTCAACCAGAGGAAGACGTTCGCAAGAGAAACTATCACCCGAAGAAGAAGAAGATGAAAGAGGAAAGAGGAAAGATTAAAGAGCGAGTGAACAAAGAACACGATGAAAATCATAAAAAGTGGTTGGAATTTCAAATATATTGGGAGAAAGTTTATTGGTCTCTTACCCAGGATACGTATGAAAAGAATTTGAACATGTTTATTGCCAATTGGAACGAAGTGTATCCAAGTGTCGTCTCGTATTATCGGAAGAAATGGTTGGATAAGTTCAAGGAAAAATTTGTGCGTTCATGGAAAAACCGGTATAGAAACTACAAGAATGAAGCAACTAGTATAGCGGAGTCCGCTCATGGGAGATTTAAAGATCTCATCGAGTCTAACCAAGGAAACGTGGTTACGGTCACTGAGGCAATGGAGCAATACTTCAAGAGTGATATCGATAGGATCAAAAAGTCTTTTGAGAAAAGCTCAATGTAAAGGATGACTCAATATCTTCCATATGGTAAGTTGCTACGAGGAATAAAATTCAATGTGTCTCAGTGGGAAATAAAACATATGATGGGAGAAATGCAAAAGGAGATAAACTACGGTAAACCGGGTGATGTGTGTATTTATCTCGATATGTCTTCATTAGGCCTTCTGTGTCATCATATGCTTGTGAGGTATGAAGAAGTGATACCTATTAAGGTTATCGATCCGTTTTGGAAGCAACTATCTTTCACCCCTCCCCCCTACGGAAGCTCATAGACAATCACCGTGGGATACAAACGAAGCAAAGGAATTATTCGAAGCTTACTCACGTGGTAAATCGGCTAGCCGGCAAGTATTGTTGAGCTAGATAAGGCTAATTACTCTCCCATGGACATCACAAAGTGAAGAGCCAACAAAGGGAGATCCTCCGGGTAGACCACAAACCAAAACGGCAAGGAGAAGAAACGAGATCCAACCGCATGTGAGATTTCAGAAGCAAGGTTCACGAAAGCGCCAGTTCCAAACAAAAGGGGTAGGCCGAGGAAGGAACCGTTATCAAGTCAACAACAAACGACGTATTCCGTATCCACACCAAAAGTTGATGGAGCGGAGGTTCCAAAGAAAAGGGGTAGGCCGACGAAGGTACCAACATCAAGTGACAAAGAACAACAAGTTGAGCATTCCGAAGCCACACCCATAGTTGATGGAGCGGAGGTTGCAAAGAAAAGGGGAAGGTGATAGACGCATTTATGTGTCTATTTTCATCTCGTTTTTCTATATTGTTAGTACCCATTTTTGTACTTATTATGGTGTTTTGTGTTTTTGTAGGTATTTTTGGGGAATAAACATTTTTGGAAAATTCATCTCGAAAAATTACCCGGGGCACCCCCGGAGGGCATTAGCGATGCGGAATCTTACTTTGGTTAAGGGGCACCTCAATTACTAAGGGGCACCTTAATTACTATTCACACCCCACAGACGGATAAGGGGCACTCTTCCTCTTCATTTGAATTCTCAGTTTTGGCGGGAGTTCGTGCAGTCATTTAGAAGATTTTTGGTTCGAAATTTGGTGATGATTTAGCATGACTCAATAGCTGGAATTGCATGGGAAGACTTGACTGAGCATAACAGGCGTTTTATGGTTGCTTGATTCGATTAGAATTGACTGTATTTTCGAGTGAGGCAAAACAGAGGCGGGAGGATACTCGGGATACTCTGTGATGTTGTTTTGGAAAGTTTGCACGAGTTTAAAGCTTGTTACACTACTTATGGAACGTGTATGTACCTGTTTAGAGTGTGCTGGAAGAAAATCAACGCGTGAGGAGATATATTGGGGAAGAAAATATTCCCGAGAATAATTTTCTTCGCTGTCGAGTTATGAGAGATTTTTTGGAGTTATGAGACATTATTCTTGGTCCCGCGAGTATATATATTGTACTGGGGAAGTATAGAGGGGTGTCGAGAGTTTGGGGAAGTTTTGGAGGCTACGGAGCGAAGAAATCACGAGTTGCAGGAAAAGTTTGCTGCTGCTGCAACTCAAGAACAAGAAGAACAAAAGCCTGTAAAGGAAAATCGTTGAAAACTGTCGCTTATTTGCGACAGTTCCCAACCCTTCCAGCGACCGTGGAATAGTGTTTACAACACTTACCTTTTATCGTTCATTTTGTGGCGATTTTTGTGCGTCGCAAAATCCTGTTTTACACCATTTTCTCTTTATTCCATCTTTGTAAACCATTTTTGAGCCTAAATAAATATTTCGAGAGCACGTTTACTATGATGAGCTAAACCCCAACACTGGGGCGATGGAAAGCCTTATTTCACACTTGGGTAATTATATTTAATTCTTTTCATGACTTTTGCACTAATTTTAATTGAAATTATGATTTGAATTAATTAGTTGTCATTTGATTAGATGGGTCATGCTTAGCTTAGGTGATTTGATGTCCCATGCCTAACATTTACATCTAATATTTTGAGAATCTATCTTGACAAAAATAAGAGTCACTTTATTTTATATTTTTATTGAGCTATAATTGTTAAAAGAATTATTATTTGAACCTTAAGAAATGAATTTGGTGGAATCCTAAGCCCTAGTACCTCTCGCTCACTTTGTTAATATTTTTGTATATAATTTTTATTAAATTTAAAAACTCGAATCTTCACAAGTCTTAGAGTTAGAATCATTTTTACTACAACTTCAAAATCACATTAATTTTTGGCGCCGCCGACGCGGATTTGTTTTTAGATTTAGAGTTTTTAGATTTTTATTCTTTTGTTCTTTTTTACGTTTCTTTGGTATTTGTCTTTTTGTTGCAGGTTTTGAATCAAAGAGGAATTGGAGACGAAAGACCAGGGGGATTAAAAGCTAGACAAAGCGAAAAGAATGGAGAAAAGACGAAGATATTTTTTTTAATTAGATTTTATTTTTATTTTTAGATTTTATTTTTAGAAATTGTAAATAGGACTTTATTTTTGTAAATTTTTATTTTTGAACCTTTTTATTTTTTTATTTTTGGGACATTGGACTTTGGACTTTAATTTTTTTTAAAACCCTACGAAAGGGTAATTAAATACAAAACTGTTTGCAGGGAAGGACGACGATTGCGATATCGTTTCGGCCCCTCGGGTTCGTGCACTGACACAGAAGTCAGTGGCCCGAGTCGACTACAACAGTTTCATCGCCCGTCTGGTACGGGAGGTAAGTTTCTATACACCCGCGAATCCCCTGTCAGCAGCGGGTTTACTGTCTTCTTTAAGGTGCATATATGTTGAGGTTTTGAATACGGACTTTAATTTCCTAGTAAAGGGCAAGGCCAGGCCATACAAGATAAGGGTTCGGATTTCATCACCGTTCTATTCTTGCCCGCCTTAGGAACACATAACATACGCGAACCCAAGCTTAAAATACTGACTAGAACGAGACCGATAGGGTAACGAGCTTGTAGGAAAGTCATTCAAAGGGAAGTATTGGGCATCTTATTAGTTTAACTCAAAAGTTCAAGAAGATTACTGTGAGTCGACTAGAGCCGCCCTAACGGGAAACGTTGCCAAAGAGGTGGGGGTATCAAAGCTCCTCTGAGCTTCCCCTACTTCTCTTCGACTCACTTTATTCGGATCGATCTAGAGAGGTTTGCTAAAACGATACCTAGTTGCCTTTTGGAGGAATAGAAGCTGGTCTAAAAATAATCTAAGGGAGCCATCATGCTTTTTGTTTGCTAGATTCAATAGGTTTGATTTGGTCGAGTCAGCCTTGTTTGTGATTGTGTAGAATTCCTATGTAGTTTATATTTTCGGGGTGATGAATCCTTTTCAGAAGACGCCACCTGAGATGACGTTACGAGACTATAAGCGTAGAAATTCTCATTATTAGGAGACGTCATCTAAAATAACTCTTGGTGAATATATGCATGGGAAACGACATTGGGATGTTCCAACGGTAAGCGAGGAATAACCTCTAATGATCTACGAGAAGTATTATAAACACAGACCGCTTAGCTTGGAACAAAGATTAATAATTCTTGAATGTCAGAAATTATATTATGATGAGGAGGAGGAGGATAGTACTGATGAAGAATCTGAATTATGTAGGCATAGTGATCAGGAATCTATTAATCCAATTGAGCTTTGTAATGATTATATTATTTCTAGTTCAAATCCAAATAATTTTTATGATTATTCACCTATTCAAAAGGATGAGGATTTGATTAGGGATACCACCGTTTTAGACGATTTAGTTTTTCCTTTTGATTACGAAGCCAATAGTGGTTTAGAGGAACGGGTTTATTCTGAAAATGCTATTTTAGAGTCAGAAACAATAGTCTTAGACGAAGAAGATAAACCCGTAGAGATGAGTAACGATGCACTACCTGATAATAACTTAGAAAAATCAATTGACCATTTCCAAGAATCTGATGATCTAGAAATTAAGGAGATTATGACTAGTCTATCTAGAGACACTGAAAACTCTAAGTTTGGGGGTGATTATCACTTTCCTAGTGCCTTACCTTTAACTCTCATACAGTCCCCTCACTTAGGACTTGATATCTGTGCCTCGACCATTTTACAAGATTACCTTCATACTCGTTTACCCGAACCTAATGATGTCCAGGAAGAAGTTCAGTCGTTAGAAACCCATCCTATGGTTGACGTGGTTTGCCCAGGCTATGATACCCAGATTGACTTTGTTTTCCAACCAAATAGTTTTCTTCCAAATGTGGGAACGTTTATATTTCAAATGTGTCGAATATTAAGTTCTGAGACTAAGCCTAAGTACTTTAGGTTAATAGAATCGACACATTTACTTAAGAATGATCACTACTCTCATTGTGGTCAATAATGTAAGTCAAATCTGATTGACTTAGAGGATCCTCAGTTATTTAGGTTATTATTTTGTGATTCTAAGTTCTTATTTGAGTTTTTACAGACTCTAGGACCTAATGATTCGGATCCCACCTATGAGGAAATGCAGCCAATGAAAATAATTTATCTAGACCCTTTCATAGAACCTGAACCTGAACCACAGTTAGCGTTAGTTATCAGGAAACTAGGTAAGGTCATGCGATACTTGTTCACTTTCTTGGCTTATTGTTGTTTCCTATGGTCAGCTCAATTTGGTTTTGAAGACCCACAGTTATTTCGACTGTTACTTTATGATTCGAGTGACTAATCATTTCCTAGTCTGGCTGAAGACTTTAAACTTAGCACTTCTTGGGAGGTAACCCATGCTTATGCGTCGACACGGTAATATTCTTCCTTATTTTTTCCCTCAAGTGGTAATAGTTTCTCCTTGTTCATGCTTTTTATTTTATCTTTAGAACATTGAGGACAATGTTAGATTTAAGTTTGGGGGTAAGGGAAAAACTTCTAGCGTCACATATTATCTGGTTAGCTAAGTTTACATACTGTTTCTCACCGAAAAGATGGAGATTAAAATTGCTAGGGATAACATTCTAGTGAGACATTAGAGAAAAAGACATTATTGAGAAATCATTGACACTCAGGAGAAAGAACTTACCTTTTAGAGGGTAATCGTTATGGACCTAACCACCCATGATGGAAAGGAAATTAGGCCAGAAGGAAATGCCAGAAAAACAAAGCAACCTCACAATGTAGTCTTAGTTACTGGATTACGACTCTCTCTTCGTAGAAACCTATCATCATCGACAAGTGGAGCGATATCAAAATCTATGAAGAAAGATGAAGACGTTTAAGGTTTAGAAGCAACAATAGAAAATAAAGCAGAATTTCAAAATCAAAGTTGAAGACTTAGTTACAAGAGTAAAGAAAATCAAACGATATAAGTTGTTGTAGTTCATGATACCAAGACATTACAAGTTACGAAGATCCAAGTACTAGTCCTTCTCTCATGGCCATGTAAATTTTTGTCTTGTTATTTTTATGTTTTCAAAAAAAAAAAAAAAAATTTTTTTTTATTGAAAAATGAAAAGTAAATAAAATAAAATAAAATAAAATAAAAATAAAAAAATAAATAAAAAAAACATTTAAATTTGTAGTTAGCTTTTTGTTCAATAAGGCCATGGGGAAGTAGAAATCTATAAGGAAGTTTCAAGCAAGAAATTGAGGAGAAGAGTTAATTGTCAAGGTTCGAGAGTTTATCATCAACAGTTGAAGCCGAAGAAGACGTTGTTTCTACTGAGCACTATGAGAGAGTAAAAAAGAGATTCATATTGGTTGCTTTGTTAGTCCGCTTTCCGTCTAGAACAAGATATTTCTAGCACTGGTTCAACTCATCGCACGTAATTTATCCAGCTGTTGAGCGGATGTCCCTCTCATCTTTATCTCTCTCCTAATCTTATCCAGTTGAAAAGCGGATACATCTCATAATGTTTATCTAGCTGTAGAGCGGATATCTCTTTATCCAGTTGCAAAGCGGAGTTTCCCATTTTCTTTATTCGGCTGTAGAGCGGATACCTTTTATTTCTCTTGCATTCTAGTTACCTGGCGATAGGTTGAAAATAGGCATGTCCTCATAACTCTTTGGATACTTGTGTCCAATTAGAAGTCAGGTTTTGTGGGTACACCTCTGGTAAGCCCTCCCGAGACTATAACTCGGCCACTAGGGCCACCTAGGGGTTCAAAGGCTTGTTGCACACGCTTAGTGCAATCGCGATGCCTGCGACAGTGAGTTAGGATTTTATTTTGTAGTTTTGATTTTCTCGGTACTAGCAAATAATAAGTTTGGGGGTATTTGATAGACGCATTTATGTGTCTATTTTCATCTCGTTTTTCTATATTGTTAGTACCCATTTTTATACTTATTATGGTGTTTTGTGTTTTTGTAGGTATTTTTGGGGAATAAACATTTTTGGAAAATTTGGATCGAAAAATTACCCGGGGCACCCCGGAGGGCATTTGCTATGCGAACTCTCACTTTGGTTAAGGGGCACCTCAATTACTATTCACACCCTACAGACGGATAAGGGGCACCCTTCCTCTTCATTTGAATTCTCAGTTTTGGCGGGAGTTCGTGCAGTCATCTGGAAGATTTTTGGTTCGAAATTCGGTGATGATTTAGCATGACTCAATAGCTGGAATTGCATGGGAAGACTTGACTGAGCATAACAGGCGTTTTATGGTTGCTTGATTCGATTAGAATTGACTTTATTTTCGAGTGAGGCAAAACAGAGGCGGGAGGATACTCGGGATACTCTGTGATGTTGTTTTGGAAAGTTTGCACGAGTTTAAAGCTTGTTACACTGCTTATGGAACGTGTATGGACCTGTTTAGCGTGTGCTGGAAGAAAATCAACGTGTGAGGAGATAAATTGGGGAAGAAAATATTCTCGAGAATAATTTTCTTCGCTGTCGAGTTATGAGAGATTTTTTGGAGTTATGAGACATTATTCTTGGTCCCGCGAGTATTTATATTGTGCTTGGGAAGTATAGAGGGGTGTCGAGAGTTTGGGGAAGTTTTGGAGGCTATGGAGCGAAGAAATCACGAGTTGCAGAAAAGTTTTCTGCTGCTGCAACTCATGCACAAAATCCTATAAAGGAAAGTCGTTGAAAACTCTCGCTTATTTGCGACAGTTCCCAACTCCTTTCCAGCGACTATGGAACAGTGTTTACAACACTTATCTTTTATCGTTCATTTTGTGACGATTTTTGTGCGTCGCAAAATCCTGTTTTATACCATTTTCTCTTTATTTCATCTTTGTAAACCATTTTTGAGCCTAAATAAATATTTTGAGAGCACGTTTACTATGATGAGTTAAACCCCAACACTGGGCGATGGAGGAAGCCTTATTTCACACTTGGGTAATTATATTTAATTCTTTTCATGACTTTTGCACTAATTTTAATTGAAATTATGATTTGAATTAATTAGTTGTCATTTGATTAGATGGGTCATGCTTAGCTTAGGTGATTTGATGTCCCATGCTTAACATTTACATCTAATATTTTGAGAATCTATCTTGGCAAAAATAAGAGTCACTTTATTTTATATTTTTATTGAGCTATAATTGTTAAAAGAATTATTATTTGAACCTTAAGAAATGAATTTGGTGGAATCCTAAGCCCTAGTACCTCTCGCCTACTTTGTTAATATTTTTGTATATAATTTTTATTAAATTTAATAAATCGAATCTTCACAAGTCTTAGAGTTCGACTCATTTTTACTACAACTTCAAAATCACCTCAGAAGGCCGACGAAGGTACCTACATCAAGTCAAGCACATCAAAGTGAAAATTCCGAAGCCATACCAAAGATAAGTGATATCAAAGTTAAGCGACCTATGTCTAGTCAACAATAACATGATTGTGACAACTCCGTAGACACGACCAAAGTTGATGTAGTTTCGGTTCCAAAGCGAAGGGGTAGGCCAAGAAAGTACGCACTCCCATCACATATTCAATCAATTGAAAGTCTAGAGTTTGCAGAGGATGGATTGGAGATAATAAAACTACCAGTTAGTAATATGAAGATGTATAAGGATCCCAAAACAGGTAGGCCCATCAGAAGTTACCACACCAAAATAGAGTCGTACATAATGCAATTTCCCGAGATTATTCGTGAGTATATTGTATATACGGACCATGTCAATGGAGATGGAAATTATGGTTATCATGTCGTGACCCAACAATTAGGAATCTTTGAGACGGCGGTTAGTAAAGGGATGACACCATGCCGATACGCTAGAATGAGGATGGCCGCTCAACTTGTTAAAAAGAAGAGCTTTTATGAGCAATTGTTTGGTGATCATGAAGATTTTGATAGTTTGTATGCTCAAGTGTTAGGGTCCGAGAACGGGATGAAGTTCCTTTCTACTCAATATTGGATGAGAATGGGGGTTTGTGGGCATCTAGTGGCGGATACATTTAATTTTGTTGTTAATTATTTTGCCCCCCACCGTCCAAGCAACATATACACCAAAGTGGCAAAAGTGCGAAGGATCTCTTAATGAGAAGATTTTTTTTTGGATTT
Organism: Papaver atlanticum; assembly: GCA_023531105.1. NCBI lineage: Eukaryota > Viridiplantae > Streptophyta > Magnoliopsida > Ranunculales > Papaveraceae > Papaver > Papaver atlanticum. The sequence continues at coordinate 101,031 of JAJJMB010008074.1, read as the reverse complement.
CGTGAACGAGAATCATTTCATTATTTCGAAACTCAAGGAAAATTTGCCACCGGTTTGTGTGTTGACTAAAAACAAGGACATAGTTCCTAATCACTCGGAGGAATGGATGAAATTGTATGAGGAGAATCACCAACTTTGGGATGCGTTGGCCCTATTAATTACCCAAGAGGAGATACTAGTTCATATGTGTGGAAGCGATGATGAGTAATTTGGATATATGTGGTTCACTAATACGCAACATTTTGTTTTTTTGGAAGTTTTAATTGTAATCATAAGATGATATTTTGACATTTCTATGGACGTGCTAATACCAGCATTGTTAGGTTTCAAGATTACAATGTCGGGATTCGTTTCCGGCGTAGAATTAAACTTTTTTAACAGTGCCGGAAATGATGAAAACATATACAGAGAAATTAGTACTTTTGCCGGCATTGAAATTAAATTACCAACCGTGCCGGTACACTGCCAAAAAGATTTTTTGTCTGGAAAATGCAGACTACTGGCATGGTTTGCCCCCAAATATTCAATGCCGGTACTCTAAATTTCTGTGATTTTAATTTTTTTAGAGTTTCGGCATTGTTTTTAAAATTTCATGTATGCCAACAAAGGGGTAATTTGACACAGATTTACCAACATAATAAATCAAATAACAACACTAGATTGTTTAAAAAACCATCTCCAAAGTTAAGATGTTCCAAACTGAAAACAAATCAAACATAAACCAAAACAAGCAAAGAGTTTAGCAAGACACACAAAAAAACACATGTTCTACATTGTTCAAGGCACAAAAAAATAAAATCAAACATAAACCAACAATAGATTGTTCAAGACCTAACTAATACCATAAAATAAACATTAACAAACATATTCGATCACTCGTTCCTTGGCTTCTTATGTACCCTCTTCTTCCTTTCGCCCCACAAGTCTCTTGCCTCTAGATCTTCAGTTTTGTCTATCCTTTTCTCGACCGTCTTCATTTCTTTCTGAGTCAGCACCTCTCCTTTCTCGTTCTTGCACTTAAACAACTTTCTCAATTTTCCTAGCTGCTGACGTTGTTGTCATATTTTTCAACATGTACTTAGTATGTGCACTTATATAAGTTCATAGATATAGATTAAAAGAATAGGAAGTTAACAAGAAGTACGTACCAATAATGTAACATTACACCAAATATGGGTTTAGCAACTCAGATTCGCAACAGAAATGTAGCTGTTGCGAATTTTCAGTTGTGAAATTCTGTTGCTAAATAATCGCAACAGCCCATTGTTGCTGCTATTCGCAACTTTTTTTCTTTCACGTGTGCCAGTTACGCGTATGGCAGCCAACACCTGCAAACGCTTTTTTTCGAGCATGCGAGTTTCGTGTGAGCATAGACGTTTTATCCTTGGAAAAAACATCTCTCAGTTCATTACCACTCGTCCTCTTCTTCCCCCTCTTCTATCTAACTGCGCCTCTTTCTTTCTTCTTCCTCTTCTTATCCTCCCCTTGAATCTTTTAGCAGATTTTCCCTCAGAATAGTTTCTATATGTTTCTGATTTCAATATTTTAGCAGATTTCAATGGTATTTTTCAGTGTTATAAAGGTTGAAGAGAGAGTTGATTTCTTCCTCCTCAAAGTTTATATGACTGAATTTTACCAAACCTTAACCCTGAATCACTCAAATACATTCAATTTTACTCGTTTCATTATCTTATGAATCCCTAATTATTCAGACTTACCCATATAACAAACCCTAATATTTTTCTTACCTTCTGAAACCCTAATTTCATTTTGTTTTTACCCATATAATAAACCCTAATATTTTTCTTACCTTCTGAAACCCTAATTTCATTTTGTTTTTTCTTTGTAGAGGTAGAGGTAATGATTTTATAACCTTTAACTTCCCATTTATTCTTTATTATTATCAAGTTCTTCAGTACTTGTTCTTTAATTTTTCTTCACATTTTAGCCCGTTTAGATCTCACTGATTCTTAAGGGGTTTGATGCTTGCAGATGTTTATTAGAAATTGATGGTGTTCCTTATGTTTCACGAGGTTAGTTTGCTGTAATGGAGAGATTGACTTCTGGGTTTTTATTTAGATTTTTTTCAATTTGAGTTTTGCCTACGTATGTGGGTTGTGCAAGGCGTGGAAGGCTGGCGTAAAAACTATGCTAAACTTTTCGGAGATTCTATCTCTAGCCTACTCTGTACTTGCTACTGGAAAAAGGCTTCGGTTCTCGGTTCTCGATTAGTTGATGTTGTTTTAGTTTGGATGGTTGTGAGAATGGGTTTCGAGGTTTGTTGTTTTTCTCCGAAGAAAAAGAATGCTGGTTCCTGCTAACTAGAACATCTATTCTCCAATTTTACAGACCACTACTTGTGGTTCTCTTCTCCAAGAATAACAGTTCATTGTTTACCCTAATGAAATTTCAAATGGTACATGGTTTTCGCTAAGACTAACTCCTCTTGATGTTTTGATTTGTTTTACTTCTTTAATAAGAATAATGTTATTTAGCCTGTGTATATTGATCTTCTATATGTGATTTGAGTTATTATAAAATTGATTTCTGATTAATTCTTGATCTGGATCAGAAAATATGGGATGAAATTGGGGAGAGTGATACTGGAGTAGATAAGATGCTTTTGCAAATTGAACAAGAATGCCAAATGAGAAACCCTAGACACAAATCAAAATTTGTTGCTCTCTGAGTAAGAGATCCGCTTAACAATGGTAAGTCTTTGATTCTGCTGATGCAAAACATTCATTTTTACCCCATGATTTTACAAGATTATCATTCTATTTCTAGAATAGAAATGTGCACTTTGTTGGTAATTTGTTTGATCATGGATTTCCAATGTTCATATCTGTTGGATATGAGGCCGACTAAGGCCACACACACCCGACATTTAGGAATTATAGATGAGCCTCGCTATAGTGCATTGGATGTGAAATTGTACTTGATAATGAAGGAATTTGTTTCTTTCGTATCTGTTGGATGGAGTGTTCATAAGGTGTTTCCCGTTAGTAAGCAATGCGGACTTAGAGTCTATTCATGGAGTTGTGCAGCTGAGAGTATAAGAGATTGCGGAAGTTAGAGGTGTGAAATATGTAAAATGTGATCGTTAAGTGGGTGAGGCGATGAATTGAAGGTTAGTTCTTGTGGGTCTTCTTGATTCACATGGTTGATTGACTGCGTGTGTTTCTACAATTTCCCTTTAGTGCCTTAACCCCAATTAATTTGAGGCTAAGTTTCGTTTATCGGTTTGTTCTACGTAGAAACTAATGTTATTATGAGTCTACTACACTTCTTATAATATCTTTTAGGTGCATCTTTGCACTTTGGTCACTGTCGAACATAATTGACAATCTAGATTGCAAATGGCCAATAATAATTTTTGTTAACAGTGTGTGTACTACTTTCAAGCAAGTTCTTTGGAAGAGAGAGTATAAACAGGTTGTCCTTTTAGCATATCAGAGTTTCGGTGTATTTTATGGTGATTTGAGCACATCCCCCCTTTATGTTTTTAAGAGTACATTCTCCTGGAGGTTGCGCCATTATCAAACCGAAGATACAATATTTGGAGTTTTCTCCTTGATATTCTGGACTTTCACATTGCTTCCCTTGTTAAAGTATGTTTTCATAGTGTTGAGTGCAGATGATAATGGTGAAGGTACGAGTAGATGTGATTTCCAGGTCTCTCTTTCTCTCTGTCGATCAATTTCAGCTTACATTATTCTTATGATCACTATTAGGTGGGACGTTTGCACTATACTATCTCCTTAGCAAACATGCAAAGTGTAGTTTGATTCCCAACCACCAAGCTGCCGATGAGGAGATCTCTACTTATTATAGCCGTAGTCAGTCAGAAAGGATTACGAATTCCTCTCCATTAAGTAAATATCTGGAGCGAGAATTTTTGTACTTCCTTCAATGTTGTTTGGTGCTTCCATGGTGGTTGGTGATGGTGTTCTGACTCCCGCAATTTATGGTAAGAAATCTGTACCTTGCTTATTTACTTTTTTAACGACAGATATCTTTGGTAACAGTATAACTAAACCTAAATAACTGTTTCTATATAGATTTATCTGCCGTTTCTGGGCTACAAGTTCGTGCAACAAGCTTACAACAAGGTATGTACTGTGGCCAATTGATATTATTACCTTTCAAGTTATAGTCATAACTATTTTATTCTTATCCGCGAAGTTGCTTACTGTTTTGATGGAAGAACAGGTCCTAGTTGTTATTGCTTGCATTGTAATAGTCAGCCTCTTTGCTTTACAGCACTGTGGTACCGAGAGAGTGGCTTTCATCTTTGCACCCGTGGTTACCGTTTGGTTACATTGCATCGCCACTCTTGGCATTTACAATGTCATTGTGTGGAACCCAAGAGTGTACCGTGCCATTCCTCCGTATTATATTTACATGTTCTTTAGGGAGACATGAAAAGATGGCTGGATATCTCTTGGTGGAATACTTCTGTCTGTCACAGGTGATTTTGGTGTTTCAACATTTTATATTATCCATTCTTTCGTATTCACAGTGAAAGAATAATGTATGCTTCTGTTCCTAACAGGCACTAAAGCTATGTTTGCTGATCTTGGCCACTTCATAACTTTTTCTGTCAGGTATGTGGAAACCAATTTAGTCATAAAATTTGGGTGTATCTCTATTTCGGCAGAGCCGGTATTTTGGCCAGTTTTTGTTATCGCCACCTTAGTTGCAGTTGTGGCTAGTCAAGCTGTCATCTCTGCAACATTCTCAATTGTAATGCAATGTCATGCTTTGGGTTGTTTCCCCCGAATCAAGGTCGTCCACACATCAAAGTGGATATTTGGTTGGATATATATTCTAGAGATAAACTGGATCCTAATGCTTCTCTGTCAGGCTATCACAGTCGGTTTTCAGGACACAACAATCATCAGAAATGCTTATGGTAAGTCCACAGTTCAGTAAAATCATGAACTTGTCTCCCTTTCAGTTGAAAGCTAACAACTGCGTTTCTAATTTTCAGGAATTGCGAGCATGACAGTGATGTTTGAATTTAGTTTCATATTTATAAATAGTTCTAGCTTAAGATTCAGTTGAATCAATTTTGGATTCGGCCGAAAAGTGGGTCCGTTAAGACCATCAATAGCTCTAGCATCAAAATCATGGTGGAAACCTTCATTCACATTCTACCTTTCTGGTACTATATAAAATCAATTGATAGATGTCCTTTTTAAATTAACCTCATCTATTCGTGTCACTGCAAAATAATAAAAAATGTCCTAAATATTTACTGAACACAATCACGTATCGCATACACGATACCTACTGTAGTTAGCTATGGCATCCTTCTAACATGACACATGATCATGTTGCTTTTGTTCGCAGCTGTTAGAGATCGTAGGACTGCGACCACAGGTTTTGGGTTTGGATTTCGTGGTGAGGATCATGTCCTTGGTCCTATTCCTCAGAAGAGCTTATGCAGATCTTAATGAGAAATGGAAGTTGGTTGTTCGCCTTCAGCACTTCAAAATGTAAGTGTGCATGAACCAGTAACATTTTAGATTTTAGCTTTCCTCTTTTGACAAGAGTCTGGATTCTTTTGCATTAGCTATAAATTAGTTATTTTGGGTATTAGTTTGCATCTTTATATCATATGCGTGTAAGTGTAACCGTAATTTTATGGATTGTTAAATTCATTCAGTAACGGCATGGCATGCTATGCTTATGTTAAAGTGCAGTATTATTGCAACGAGTCTAGGAATGGTCATTAACACCTTGGTTGGTAGATCCTATTGAAAATTTGTGGTCCTGATAATGTCATTTCCTTATAAATACGTAGTATTAACTTATTTTTATGTTTGGTGTTTGTGTTGAACAGGCTGAGTTCACCCCAGTCGGAAGCAGTTCTTGTAAGTCTTTTATCTACTATTTTAGCTGCAGTTTGTATATATTTAAGGCGTGTGAGAATAAATCTTGGTGTGCTCTACTATGAGATAGCTTTATGAGTGTTCGAGAAAATGTAGTCACAAGACCGATAAACGTAGTTTTTTTATTTAGTTTCCTTCCCTTTCTTTTGTAAATGTATTTGATGTTAAAACATGTATCATTGAATATATCAATATCAATATTATTGCTGAAGAATTGGATTGGTTGAATCAGAAAAATTACAGGGTGTGTGTAATAGTTGCAGGATAAACTTAAAATGGAAAACGTGTTATGATTAGGTCAATGAAGACTGACCTTTTATTTTTGTCTGTTGCATAAATTTAGTAACAGTTGTGATCTGTTGCTAAATTTTACCGCGACTTTTTTTGGTCAGTCTTCGTTGACTCAGTCAAGATTTAGCAACCAATAGTAAAAACTTCGCAACTGCTACAAGGATACTGCTAAGAAATTCCGTCGCAACAGCTGAAAACTGTTGCGAATCGTAATTCACAACAGCTACATTTCCGTTGCGAAAATTCGAGTCGTCCCCTGTCGCAACAGCTGTGTGCAGTTGCGACCCTGATTTGCAAGAGCGGGAGCCAGTTGCAAAAGTCCATTTTTGGTATAGTGTAAGGGTATTTTAAAGTAGGGGTACAGTAATTTCAGCTGGAGATGTGGAGGGAGGTTCTGCTTGTGGAGGGACTTCAACGGTAGCCTGGCGTACAACATAAGGATGCGAGTACTTCCAATGACCTCTGAGGAAGTCTGGTTCGACCTCATAACCGTTCCCAACCAACCCTATCCAACAAAAATTCTCGTTCTTCCCTTTCCCTCTAATGTACATGAAGGGGATTTGGGCTGTAAACTACCAGAGTATGCTTTTCATTTGCTTGGCATCGAGGAAAGTCATGAGATAATTTCTGATAAGATGTATCCGTAAGACTTTTTTGCTTGTACCCAAGTTGGCGCATAACACGGCGAGGGTTGTGCATAACAAATCCTTTTAGATGAAAAAATGGTTCGTTGTAAAATGAAACATTGTCACTCCTTGCAAAGTGAACTCCTCTGGCATTCTTATATTGGTCAAACACAACATATTGGACAGCGACAGAGTCCAACGCCACTCTCATGGTGAATAACCGACGTTTGTTATTGGGATTTGGAGCATTATGGAAAAAGTACTTCTGAGCTAGAGGCTGGTGCGGTTGCCAGCCATGCATTAATTTCAACGATTTGTAGTTCGTGAACAATGTTGGGAAGTGTCCATAAGCCCACACCTTTACAAAAGATCATTCCAATAAAATGTATAAGAAAAGAAATAATTGAAAACTAACAAAATTAATGACAATGATAAAAAAATAACTAGTTCACAATATCTGAATTACAATGAAAGTGGGATGGGGGTTCCTTTTCCTTTTTATCGCCGGCTTCAACTTCAACTTGTCCTAAGCCTTGTGAGGATGAGCCACCTTCTCAGGCTGGTTCAGCATCTGGAAATTGTTCCCACTCTTCATCATCACTGCTGCTTGTATCCTCCGTTCGTTCCTGAATCATGACCTTACTACGGTCCTTATCATATCGACTACGTCGAGGACGAGAAGACTTAGGTTTTTATTTTTCAAAAGCTTTCATCTTTCATTTATCAGCTTGTGATGGTTTAGACCTACGTCCCAAGACACACATACATACAGTCAACAATTATTCGACATACAAGTGATCAAATAATACATTGGTATTCATACCAGTGAAAACATAAGTACATTGCCGGCATAGTAAAAATATATCTACCAAACCGGCATCGTGTAACGGCGCCGAATAAAATTAACTTTCCATACCGGCATTTATGCCGTCTTTGTCTAGCTAAAGCTAGACCATGTTGTTACTTTACACCGGCGTTGAAATCCTAAAATGGACGATGACGGCAACTATCTAATTGTTTACAGAGATATCAATCTAATCGAAACTGATATCGGCATTGAATTGAACTATTATACCACGTCGGTTAGAGAATACCGGCATGGTATTCATATTGAATTCTATGCCGGAATTTTTTGTAACTGCATTTTTTCAGTTATTGATTAAGTTTATTGAACTTTCAATTTAGACTTTCTAGAATATTATAGATCACTGTAAACCCTAAACATGCATAATCTTGAAGATGCATAAATTCACATATAACCTTGTTGCATTCCATGCAAGTTCCTCTAGATGCTTTCTAGGGTGATATCTTTTCATGTTCTTGTACATATGTCTAAACCAATACCTATGGTAATGATTCACATCAGCAAAGTTTGTCTCAATAGCTGATATGAGTCCCTTCTCCTTGTTTGATATGATAGTAAGTGCTCTTGGATGTAGTTTCAAATATGAGGCAACAATCCTAAGAAACTCAATCCAGTTCTCTTTGTTTTCCTTTCTACATATGAATATAGCAACTGGAAATAATCCATTGTTTCCATCTAATGACATAATGCTTAAGCAAACACCTCCATACTTCCCTTTCAGAAAACAACCATCTAAACCTAGAATAGGTCTACAACCAAGTCAAAACCCTTCTAGAGAACATTCACATGCTATACAGATATGCTTGAAGTTACCTGCTTCATCTGTAGCACAACTAGCAATACTACCTCCATTCCTCTTCAGTATTTGCTCACAACATTCAAGACTTAAAGCATAACATTCTTCGTAGTTGCCAAAAAAGATTTCCATACACATATGCAATCATGCCAAGTAGTCCAATAAGAGATCTCTACAGAATGGACCCTCTTCACTTCATACTTGAAATCCTTTGGTTTATAGTTAGGATGAGCTTTAAAAGCATCTAACATAACCCTGAATACCCACCTACAAACACAAAATAGTTGACACACGCATTACATACTTGAACATACAAAATAAAAACTTAAACAAACAAACTTTGTAAACAAAATTACCTTGCTTTGGCCAAAGGATTGTTGATTCCATGTGTGGTTTTACAAGTATGCTCAAAATCTCCATCCTTGCACCTGAATGTAACTTTTATCCCAAATTCTAGAGCAATATACATTCCAATTGCAGTTTGGGTCCTTGCATGCATACTTCTGTTGAATTTGAGTATTCTTCACCTGGACATTATCAAAATTCTGGAATATATTCTGATCCTTGATATAATTCCTGCATTCTTGGTATGAACCCCATTCATGCCCAACAAACATCTTATCCAGAATAGTAGTGTCACTCTTTCAAGTCTTCAACTCTTCCTGTTTCAGTCACATAGTCATGATACTATGCACTCTTGTTAATCACACTTGCTAACTGCTCAGCCAGGCCATCCTCTTTTTCAGTGGAGTTCTCCTGTGGAACTTTTATTGGATCTTGTTCTTCATCTGACTCACCAGCTGATATATATTTCTCTTCAGGGTTACATTTGTCAATGTGGGTGGCCTTTTTATTTGTTGGTTCAACATCAACTTTCTATACTTAAGTAACTGACTCAACTTTGCTCAAATCCATATCCACATATGACCCACCTGCTGGTTCAGTAACATTTCTACTCCTTGACCCAACTCCATTAACAGCTTTGCTAACTCTTTTTGTACCACCACCCTCTTTAACACCTTTCCTAACCTTTCTTGCACTACCACCAACCTCTTTAACACCTTTCCTAACTGCATGTGCACCACCACTTGACCCACCTTCTGTATTCACATTAACTGTCACATTTACATTCACATTTATATCATCCACCTGACTTACAACAGTTTCCTCTTCAATACTTTTGGTACTATTTGGCTTGTCATACATGTGTGCAACCGTGAGAGACAATCTAATTCCTCCTCAGCCAAACAATCAGGCCTATTTGCATTTAAATGAGAATCCTTTTTGTCCCTACTAGTCCCTACCAAATAACCATCTTTAGTTGGGTAATATTTAGGCAGTTTAGACCCATCCATTTCTGCACATCAACATCACACTACAAGTTAATACACTGCATACTTTAATCAAAGGACAACTTCAATGCATCAAGATAAAACCATATAAAATTTGTTGAATCCAACAAAATCTGATAAAGTAAGCATTAAACAAACAAAACCCACGTTCTATTTCCCCTTTAAAGTCTTAAAAAACATCCAATTCCAAAAATCCCCAAATTATAAAAACCCCTAACTTTATGAAATCGAAAAAGAAAAGAAATCAAACAAAACCTGACGCTTAAGTTACTCTAATAGAATCGACTTATATCATAAATAATGAATCTAATGCATAAAACTAACAAATTGTACACAAATCATAACACTTACCACTGTAATCGATTGCACAGTTACACAACAAGTTTTTTTCACCAAAATCTTCGAAATAGGTCTTCAATAACTAAAAGAGAGTAATAAATCCTAATAATAACACTTGATTAACCTAGACTCAATCACGATCTGAATATCTGCTAACATTTTCTTCGCTCTTCTCTGATGGTGGCGGGTAAAAAACCTAACTAATGAATTGGGGCAAACATCTTTTTTGTTTATATCGATCGGTTAATTCAATCTTAGCCATTCATCGTACAGATCTCTCTTTGGACGTACACGTGTTCGATGAGAAACTCTGTTAAGGACATGGTTTGTCATTGTTAGTAAAGTCGGATAAGTTTTGGTAAAAAACCATTTAGCTCATGGAAAAAGAAACACGTCATCAAATAAGTCCGTCAGCATGGGTCAACATGTATTCCAAGTACCAAGCGCTAACTTGGACAAAAGTTACACCAAACACTAATGTTGGTCAAAATGTAAGTACCAAAAACCAAATAACCCATTTATAACAAAAAGTAATTTTCTTTTATGAAGATCATTAAGACTATTAAAAACAATTTTAACAAAGATAATAATGAAAATTAATTTGTTTTAAAATATATATTTCCAGCAAAAACGTAATCCCACCTCAATATAGGGGGTGCCATATTAAAGAGCTAGTTGTACCAACTCAAACGCTAATTAAATATTGATTAGACGAAAGAGGTGGGATTAAAGATTTCATTTACAAAGTAAAAGTACAAATGAACTAAAAACTATCCATAAGGTACTGCAGCAAGATGATTAGTCGTTTAGCAAGGTAACAAATGTATCGAAAACTACTACAGTAGAACCTCCATATAAGAATACTCTATAAAGGAATAACCTCCATATAAGAATAAAAAAATTTGGTCCCAACTTGGCTTAATCAGTGTAAAAATTACCTACATATAAGAATAACCGTTACATAAGAATATTTTTATATGGTCCCAAGGGTATTCTTATATAGAGGTTCTATTGAATTAGTATAGACCAAGTGGATTCTAGGGGAATGTACGTTATTAATGTGGATAGCTATTACAGGAAGGGAGTCAAGAGCTTAGCAGTAAAAGGAGGACATGGGGTAATTATCAAGCATGGGTCGCGGTAAACCCGTTGTTGCTAGAACTGGGTGTGCTGTATTCGGTGTTTCTGAATTTGTTCACTTGGGTATTAAGAATAGTTTAGAGCTTGTAGTCGGGTACTCTGATATAACTTGAATCTACATAGCTTGCAGCCAACCAACTCAGTATACGAGCTAACCGAGTTTGTCGGTGGTCAAATGTCAAAGTCAACTACCGGTCAACGGTCAAAGTCAACAACCAGTCAAACGTTTAAGTCAACGGTCGGTCAACCATCGGCCAACTGTCGAAGCCATGCTTCCAGTCGCGTTTCCATCCAAGTTTCCGGTCACGCTGTCAGTCTATTTGCAATCATGTTGCCAATCGTGATGCCATTCAGATTTCAGCCTTATTGCCAATTATGTTGTCATCCAGTCTTATCCATGTTGTCAGCCATCCATTCTCCAGTCATGTTTCCAGTCAAGGCAGTCTGCCAGTCAAAGATCGACAATCACAGTAAACATCAAAAAGTCAACCCTTCCATTCAAATTCAAGGTCATTGGTCAAACCCGCTATCCCATGTCAAATTGGCCCGTTCCCACCGACTCAGTGAAAAAACACTAGAAGAATATTCTTGAAGTTTCGGGATGACTTGCTGACCAAGTTGCTTCCATATGAAGTTTATCTCGAAATTATGGTTTAACCCATATATTCAACGGTATAAATAAAGGGGAATCTCACCTTAAAAAAAGGAGGCCCGGATACAGGAAAATACACCTTCAAACCCTAAAAGGGATCAAAAATCAATTGTATAAATCAAATCAATAATATATCCTTTCCTACGGGGATTCATCCGTGGATGCAGGTAAAGCTTGCCGAACCATGTTAAATTCATGTCTCTCTTATTTATGCTTATTTTTTGTAAAACCCTAGTTTTCATCATCATCACCAAATCGGTTGTGTTTTGTGCCTGGAAATATTTCTGGGTACAAACAACGACGCTGTCTAAGGGGATTAATGTAAAACAATCGTGTTTTGCCATTGAGAAAAATAGAGCAGAAATCGTGCATAGGATCCCATAAAAAAATCAGCAAAGGAAAAAAAAATAGGGTTCTTACGACAGCGTTCCAAACAGTTGAAGAAAGAGTTGCAAAACGTTGAACAAACCGTTGCAAACATGAAAAAATTATTGCGAAAACAAAGAAGAAAGTGATGCAAATTTAAAAGCTGAACGCAACAGAAATAAGTGATTAGAAAAGCGTGACAAAAAGCCCAACCCGACTAGTCGGTTCAGTAGCTGCTTTAACCAGGTTCAATATACCCGATTCGGTCCGCTCCAACCTTTTTCGTAACTGGTCCAACCTGGTTCACACCGTTCGGGTTCAACCACACTACACCAAATTTCGTGTTTAGCAACTAAATATGATGTTGAAAAATGGGGTTGTAACACAAATCAGTCGTTACAAAATGGGGTGAAACGAATTTTAGTAACACGCATGTCACCGTTAGTAATTTGGGGTCACAACGATTTTCGTGTTGCGAAATTATTACTCGTGTTGACTAAATTATTACTCGTAATCGAGTCTGCACCATTTCTAAAATTTTACCCATGTTGCGAAATTATTGATTATCTCAAGTTGATTGACTTCCATTTTCTGGTAAAAAATTAGTAACCGAATTTGGACCGTTACTAATATTTTTACTAGCATTTCCAATTTTTTATCTAGGTCAACGTTGACCAACTTCTGCTTTCCTAGTAAAAAATTAGTAACTGAAATGGGCCATTACTAAATATTTGCAACAAAAAAAGGATGATCTTCATTGACCTAGTCAAACTTAATTCCCCGCCCATTTATTTTACCCTGCAAGTACCCTATCTGTTAGAGCATTGCTCGGTCGAATTCACAAGCATTGTTATCTCAAACTTGTTTGTCAAGTTTAGTTGATCAAAACTATATACTTGATTTCTAGTCTACTTATAGCTAAGACTCGAACTAGGATAGAATGTGTAGTTGAGCTTTACACTTAACGGCACTGACAATCCGAAAACGAAGATCTACTGAAGAACTCCGAGGAAATTCATCAACAAAAGGTATGTGAAGACTAAAACTTATCTATCACTCAGAAGCCTATTATATTATATTCTATCTCATCTGAGACAAAGTCATATATTTATACAGAGTCTTTCTTTATACACACTTGATATTTTGAGCTGAGTTTATCTCTCTTATCTATTTCTTGAAATACGTGTTGGAAGCTTTTAGCTTTAGCTAAGTTCATCATATTCTTAACGAGTTCAGTTGGAAACAATTTATTTGTTGGAAACTGAATATTATGTCAAAAGATGATCATGTGAAAATTACCTTGAACATCTTACATGATTTGTTTGAGATATTCATTTGATGTGTGCTTGGGAAGTTTCGTAATGATCATTCGATCACTTGAAAATTACTTGAAAGATAATAATATGTGTAAGATTACTATTGTCGTCTTCCAAGGATGTTTCAATGATTGAAAGAAGAGTTTAGAACACTTACCTATGTCTGGATACAACACAGTATGCGTACCCAGTGTGCGAACTGTATTGTGCATGATTCAGGTCCGGAACTCTTGTTTATTTACCTAGTATGCAAACAGGATTAACCTGGAAAGGTCCGGAACTCTTGTACGCGCACCTAGTATGCGAACTGAGTCACCTGAGTTGGGTCTGGAACAGTTATTCGCATACCTGGTTTGCGAATGGCTGGTCAAGGACAAATTCCGGAACTGTTGTTCACGTACCTGGTTTGCGAACTCAGTGGTTATGTTCTAGAATCGACCATGTATGATTTTCATACTTCATGAACTAAATGCAACTATCCAATCCATGGGTAAAATGTTCATGAATTAATTCTTGATTAAGTACTTTGTACAATCATAAATCAAACCGATTCCGAGTAAATTGGTTCATCAATATTTCTATGAAATGATGAACAATTGATCAATTCTATTGAAGCACAATTAAATTCATTTGATTATCATTCATGATTGATTTATCTTCATATTTGATCTAAATGTGTTATATGAATATGGCTAAGCAAGAAGTGTTCATATGGCTAACATCAGTTAACTATTGTTGAGCCAACATGGTATACACATTTGGGTGCGGTTCATCCATATCTAAATGAAGGTATATTTTATTTGTATGTAACAAGATAAGTCCATCTAACGGTGGAGGTTAATTGCTTCAATTCTAAGCAGACTTAGCTTGAATATTAAATTGGGGTTTCATCTAACGGTGGACATTGTTTGCTTTGTTACTAAACTATCTTAGCTTTGATTGTAAGAAACCCTAATTTGAAAATACTGTATGGCTTAGTAAGTTTTCTTATGTCGAGCATTTTCGATTAAGTTAATCATTAATATCCTCTTGTGATTAACTTATTCTAGTTTCTGGATACAAATTCATGTAATTTGTTAATGTCCAAAGAAATCCTTCTTTTCTTGTAAAAGTAAGGTCGCTCATGTTGTTCTTTCGGGAATGAACATCAAATGGGGGAGAGTTCTTAATTGAACTTGTGCTTAATTGCCATATCTTTGTGGGGAGTGCGGCTGTGGAATATTATAGGGGTTATCTTGTATCTTATTAGCTTCTTAATGAATGCATTTAGTTTCGGCTATGTGATTGCATCTAAGGAAAGTTAGTATGGTCTCTTATGAATTATCTCTTTGAGAATTTCATTATGATCCCGTAGTTTTAGTACCTTTGCCAATTTATATTGACAAAAAGGGGGAGAATTAATTTGGTAGTGTTCACACAACATACATATGGTTTACGGATCATTATGTAAGAGGGAGTGGTTTTCATAATGAGATGAAAGTATTAACTAAGGGGGAGTGATAATATTTGTAGAATTCAGTAGAGATTTCCTTTAACAGAGAAACACTACTACTTGTTCGTCCCGAGTAAGATGTTCTAATGATCAAACACAATATAGAGAACTAATAAGAAACAAGGAACAATTCGATAAACAAAAGATTTCACTAATTCTTTGGAAAAACTCTTACAATAGTGTTTACCTCACAATAACTAGTCACTCAAAGTTCTCTAACAATAAGAACCCTAGCTGCTATTTTCTTCTCACACAAACAGATGTTTTTAGACTCTCTATGAAGAAGATATCTATAACTCTAACTCTACGGGTCCTTTTATAGATCACACAAACTTGTCCCCCAAGAACTTCCTAGGTTAGTTTTTGTTAGAGCATTGCTCGGTCGAACTCGCAAGCGTTGCTATCTCAAGCTTGTTGTCAAGTTTAGTTTCCAAAACGATAACTCTTGATTTCAAGTCTACTTATAGCTAAGTCTCCGACTAGGATAGAAAGTGTAGTTGGGCTCTAGACTCCATGACGTTCATCATGCAAAGACGAAGAACTAATCAAGGAATTGGTGGATCTTCATCGACAAAAAGGTATGTGGAGACTTGAACTTATCTATCACTCAAAAGTATATCTCCTTTATCTCCTATCTTGAGACAAAAGTCATATTGCTATATAGACTTCGATTATACACATTTGCTATTTCGAGCCGAGTTTATCTCGCTTATCTATTTCTCGAAATATGTGTTGGTAAGCTTTTACTTTGGCCAAATTCATCTTTACAAGTGACGAAGTCATGTTGATTATTTCAATATCTTGAAATTTGCTTTGATGAAAAATAGTGTGTGAATAACCTCTATTTAACATCCTCTAAGAATATTTCAATGATTAAAATAAAAAGTTTAGAACATGTAACTAACTTTGGATATAACATATAGTGTGTTCGCGCATTAGTACATAAGTCCAAAACCGGGAGCCAAATGTATGCATACTTGTGTGTGTACTAAATGGTTGATGGAGATTGGGTAAGTATGCGTACTCGTATGCATACTGGAGGAAGTTCACGTCCGTGAATTTCTGCTGAGTTTGGAAATCAAAACTAACTAAATCCGGTTACTTAAGTATGCATACCCGTATGCATACTTTAGTGTGTTACTTTCTAAAATTGGTTTGTTCATGATTTAAAACATTTATATATTAAGGTTGCAATTTGCAAACCATGGATATAATGTTCATGAATCGATTCGAGTGAATCAAAACCGATTTTGCTTCGATTGTGTCTTGTATACTTCTATAAGATCTAAGCAATTAAACAACTCTTGAACTAGTTCATTTGAGTCATTTGGACTAGTTATGGTGGAGATGAATAAGGTTGACATGAAAGTGCTCATATGGCTAACCATTTGGTTAACTACTGTTGAACCAACTAGGTGTACACGTTTAGGTACGGTTACTCAAACCTAAATGACGTATATTTCATTTGTGTATAATAAGATAAGTTCGATCTAATGGTTTAAAGATATTAGCTTGAATCTAATCAGGTTTTCATCTAATGGTGAATATTGAATGCTTTGTTACCAAGGTAACTTAGATTGCTAACCCTGATTTGGAGATTATATAAAGGAGATTTCTAGCAACTGGGAAACCTAATCCCCACACCTCCTGTGTGATACTAGTTGTATAAGCTAGAGTCGATTCTCCTTTAACTTTAGGTTTCTACCGAGACCCTGTAGTTTAACGACTTAAACACTTCATTGGGATTGTGAAGCCAGGCCCAACTATTTTATCTGTAGTTGCATGATCTGATCTTGCAGTTTCTATCGTGATTGAGTGCAATTGTAAGATTGGATTGAGATTAATTTCTCCTATAGGCAATATAGAAAAGTAGTCACAAAAATCTTCGTCTCATCATTTGTGATTCCGCAATATCTTGTTTCGCTACTCGATAAAGATTATTATGAGGTGATTGATAATTCTAGGCTGTTCTTCAGGAATATAAGTACGGGTTATCCATTGGTTCATGTTCACCTTGATTTATCAAAACACGGAACAAAACTTATACGTATTTTTGTGGGAGACAGATTTATCTATTCCCGTATACTTTTCTGTGTGATATAGATTTGTTTATTAAAGTCTTCGACTTTGGGTCATAACAACTCTTAGTTGTGGGTGAGATCAGTTATGGGAATAAAGTGCGTAGTATCTTGCTGGGATCAGAGATGTAAGGAGCACAACTGTACCTTTGATCAATGTGAGATTGATTAGGGTTCAACTATAGTCCATGCCGAAGTTAGTTTATAGTACTCTAGTGTCTGTAGCGGCTTAATACAGTGTGGTGTTCAATCTGGACTAGGTCCCGGGGTTTTTCTGCATTTGCGGTTTCCTCTTTAACAAAACTTCTGGTGTATGTGTTCTTTCTTTTCCACATTATATTTTGTTATATAATTGAAATATCATAAGTTGTGCGTTTGTATCGATCAATTGGTAAATCCAACCTTTGGTTGTTGACTGAAATTGATTGATCCTTGAACATTGGTCTTTGGTACCATTCAAGTTTATTTCTCTTGTATTCAATCAGACTCGCAGGTTTTTATTTGTTTGAGGTGGGATTGAATCGAGAAAATTGAGATATAACTCTTTGATATACTTTTTATTAAGATTGTGTTTGACTGTCTAGTTGATTCTATTAAAAGTATATTGGAGTTAGTCCATACAGATTGCTAAGCGAAATATTAGGTGAGATTGTTAGACCCCCGCTTTTTCTATTGGTATCAGAGCTGGCAAACACATATAAGACCTTATAAGTCTGTGTTTGTAGCGATCTGACTCTATGGACAGAAGTGCCATATCTATAAACGTACCACCAGTCTTCGATGACTCAAATTACTTGTGGTGGAAAATTGCTATGCGTGCCTTTCTTCAAGCGCGTGATTTAATGGCTATGATTCTCCCGTTGTGGAAGTAGGAGATGCAACCGTACCTAAAGATATTGGTTCATATGACGTTGCTGAGATACTTGCTGCAAAGCAAAATTCCTACGGTTTGAACGCCATCATAAATTCCATTACCCCAGATCTTCAGCACCATGTGACTATGTGCACTCGTTCTAAAGATGCTTGGGATATCTTAGAAACCGTATTTGAAGGGAATACTAGTGAAAAGAAAGCTAGGCTTCAAAACCAAAATTCCGATTGGGAAAACCTTCGTATGGCAGATGAAGATTCATTTGATAAGTTTAATCACAAAGTGTCTGAAATTGTTAATGCATCCATTGCATTGGGTAAGACTATTCCTGAAAAGGACATTGTGATGAAAATTCTCAGATCGCTGCTATCTAGATACGATTCTAAGAAGCATGCCATCGTTGAAGGAAATAACCTTGATGCTCTCTCCAGAAATACGTTGGCTGGGAAGCTAAAGATCTTTGATCATGGGTACACATCCAAAACCGGAAAGGATGTTTCCTTTAAAGCACCAAAGAACACTAAATTACTTGATAAAAGTAAAAGTGCTTGCGTCTCTGAGGATGATCTTTCTGAGGTTGATTCATCAGATGAAGATCTTGATAATTCAGTCTCGTTGATCACAAGACAGTTTAGAGATCTTCTATTGAAGAGAAGTAAACGGTTCTCCAGAGACAGACCCAGATCGTCAGATAAACCTCATAATCGCATTCCTCCTAAAAACAAGGATGATGACGAGGCTGATGACAGGGATATGCCACAGTGCTTTATGTGTAAAGTTTCGGTCATTTTGCAAATGAGTGTCCAAATTGAAAGAAGTACACTGGAAACAAAGGTCTTGCTGCAACTCTTGATGAAATGTCCGACAACTATGATTCTAATGAAGACGAAAAGTCATGTGTTGCACTTCTTTGTGAAAATATTGATTTTGATAATTGTAGCAATACATACATCAATCTTGATATTCTTTCAGAAGAGAACTCAACCAATCTGGAAGAAAAAAACTGACCTTTCCGTTAGAAACTCTCTGTCTAATTTTTCAGGCTCTACTTTGTGTCTAGAAGCTTGCGCATCTCGAGTACCTGAATCATATTCCATGTTGACATGCTCATATTGTTCACTCAAGGGCCATGAACTGTCAAAGTGTTTCAAGTATAAACACAAACTGAGGCATGCCAACAAACTTCAATGAAGAGAAAATCGATTAGCAAACAAGCTCAAACTTGTTTAAAAAAACGCAGAGGTATGAAAGATTTTATCTTCGTCAAAGAAGTTAGTTTCCAAGGATTTTTCAAGACTACTAGAGAAAAGAGTATGGTCTAAACATTTTGATAGGGTTCAATGAATTCCGTTCAAAGAGGTCATAGTGGAAAGATTGTTGTTCACCGCAGCACAACTTGATTGTGTTGATTGATGCGTCTTGTCTCATGAGCCTGATAAAAAAGAGACAAGATTGTGCACACCTCAGGCTTTAGGAAAAGATTTTTTGTTTTCTCTCTTTTCTTAGTTTTTCTGTATTTTGAAAGCCTGGAATTCATGTCGCCTTTCATATCTAATTGATATTGGAAAGGAATTTCCTGTTCAATCAATAAAAGAGGGTTAAAATTGACAATTCTGCCTTTTATAGGGTATGAGTTGTGAGTACGTGAATCCTTTAAGTGTATAAAGGTTCTGTAACCCAACATTCCTTTTTCCTTCCCTAAAACTCTTTTTATCTTAAGACTGCTTGTTGAGACTCAAGTTGTCATTTCCTCTCACAAACCCGTACGGATATGGATACTCCAAGCATCATGTCTTCTGATGCAAAAGATGTTAATATGATTGTTAAGCCATCAATGATGAAGGAAAAATAAAGATCTCCGTTACCTCCAACTTTGAAAAGAAAAAGAAGGAATATGAGGAAGCCAAGAGTTGTTCCTTCAAATTCTCAGAAGTTTTCTGATGTTCTTGAAGAGTTGAAAGAGGCAAGAAAGGATATTTAACAAATAAAGGCTTTCGTTATGAGAACTCTTGAAATTCAGAAGGCCCTGGTTCGACATCATCAGCCTAGAAGGTTTGTTTGAATTGACTCCTATCTTCACGAACCGTATGTTCCAATGGTTGTTGACGATAAGGAGTTCGGGGACGATAAAGAATTTTTTAGAGGTTTCAATGTCTAGGAAACTTCATATGATAATTTATTCTTGTGTTTTTAGAAGGATTACTAGGGTTTGGAATAGCCATTATTGTGGTTAGACATAGCTATGACCAACGTTTTTCATCTTCAATGTTTTTAGATTTATTTATTTAAACACTAAAGTTTGTTTGGAAGATGATTTTGCAGTATTAATATTTATGGTTTTATACATTGCAATTTGTTATGGGATAGGTGTGTTTGCGTCAGTAAAGTATGATTGTCCCATACATGGTCAAAAGTTAAGTCCTTCATATGTCGATACGCAAGTTTTAATAAAAGATTGAATGAACTTTTGACAAACAAAAGTTAAGCCTTTTATGTCATTGTGCAAATAGTGATGAAAGATAGAATGAATCTTTGTTTATTCCACAATATTGATCTTCCCTGATCCATATTTTTATGTATATACTGGGCGGCTTCGTAAGTTCTCTTATGTTGAGCATTTCCGATTGAATTAATCATGGGTTCTCTTGTGGTTAATTTAGTTGAGTATTCCGGTTGAATTAATCATGGATTTTCTTGTGGTTAATTCAATTATGTATTTTGGATACAAATTCATATTCTTAAGTGATTTGTTGTTCTCCAAAGAAATCTTTCTTTTCTTGAGAAAGTAAGGTCGCTCTTGTTGTTCTTTCAGGAATGACATTATATGGGGGAGAGTTCTTAATTGAACTTGTGCTTAATTTCCAAATCTTTGTGGGGAGTGCGGCTGTGGAATATTATAGGAATTATCTTGTATCTTTATACACTCCTTTATGAAATGCATTTAGTTTCGGCTATATGATTGCATCTAAAAAGTTGATATGTGCTTTATTTTGGCCATGAAGCGTCTCTATGAAAATTTCATTAGGATCCCACTAGTTTTCGTACCTTTGCCAATTTTATTGACAAAAAGGGGGAGAATTAATGTGTAGTTCACACTAAAAATACATATGGCTTTCGGATCATTATGTAAGGGGGAGTGGTTTTTATGTGAGATGAAGTATTGACTAAGGGGGAGTGATACATATCACCATAGTATAGTTGTCAAAGTTGTGATATAATTGAACTTTGATGCTGTGTAATAATACTATGACACTGTGTAACAATTTGATTGAGAGATTTTGTTTTCCCATTGTTATGGCTACAGATCGTCAACAACGGTGATGCTGATTTGATTATTTTTGGAATCATTGGAGTACTTGGAAGTGATAAAGATTTCGAGTAATGTTGAAGAACCAAGGAGATCATGCATGTGGAAGAGAAGCTGCAAAGTTTATTTATTTTGTATTCCATATGTATTGATAGTTTTGTCACTAAAATTGACAAAGGGGGAGATTGTTAGAGCATTGCTCGGTCGAAATCAGAAGCGTTGCTATCTCAAGATTGTTGTCAAGTTTAGTTGCCAAAACTATAAGTCTTGATTTCTAGTCTACTTATAGCTAAGTCTCGGACTAGGATAGAAAGTGTAGTTGAGCTCTAGACTACATGGCGTTAATCATGCAAAGACGAAAAACTACTCAAGGAACTGGTGGATCTTCATCGATGATGTAATTTTAAATAGTGGTAAGAATGGGTTCGTTCAGATTTGTGAAGATTCGAGTTTTTTTAAAATTAATAAAAATATACAATAATATTACAATTGGTGCAAGAGGTACTGGGACTGAGGATTTAATTTTTAGAGTGAAAATAACCAAGACACTAGATTCCACTATTACACATGAATAAATGATGATAAAAATTCCTAAACTCTAATTATTTTTAAAATCTCTTTTTCTTAATTCACAAATTATCAAGCATATTCTCAAACAATAATTGTATCCCTTAAGCATAGATTATCTAACCAAAGCATAACCTATCTAATTGAATCACAACTAATTAGGAAAATTTATGCAAATAATTAAAATTCTGCAAAGCAGTAATTTGAGTGAATTATAAATTGCAAAATTAGAGAAAAGTAAAATAATTACCAATTATTCATGCAACAATAGCTTCCTCCATGCCTTGGTTACGCGAGAATTAGCTCATCATTGTCATGGAAATATGCTCAAAATTCATCTTTATTAATGCTCAAAAATGGTTCACAAATGATGAAATAGGAGAAAATTGACAAAAACCGGGTTTGTAACACTTCTGTTTGTTACAAACCGAGCTGTTACAGAGAACGATAAAAATGAAGTGTTGTTAACACTGTCGCATTACGACCCTCACCCTATTGTCGCTATCACTGTTGAAGAACGACGGTTACGTTGCGTCTTATGTTCTTCGTGTTCATCATCATCAGCAGCAGCAGAAACTGAGTTCTGCAACTTGTGATTTCTTCTTCTCTGGCTCTCCTAAGCTCCCCAAACTCTCCACACCCCCTCTAAGTCTCCCAGGGACTCTATTTATACCAAAAACAGGTGTTGAATCTCCTCCATTAATTCCGAAATATTCACAATATCTTTTATTCATGATACGGGAATAATCAAGATTTTCATTCTCTGTTTAGCTCCTCCACGCGTTTTTAGAAGTCCAATCTCCTTATTTGTATCCATTACGGTCGAACACACTCCAAACTCGTGCATTACAGGCATCGAACTCACTGTAATTCATGTTATCCCGTGAAAATGTGTGTAACTCTGTTTTGCTCCATGCGATGATTACAGCCAATTCTAATCCAAACAGACACCCATACCAGCTTTCTATGGTCATATCACGTCTACCCATTAAGTTTCAGGGATTGAATCTCACTAAATCACGTCCAAAAATCGATCGAAAATTTGACAGAGAAATAAGTTTATTTTCCCGCCAAAAATATTCTTTTGAATTTGAGAAGAACATGTCCTCCCCCTAATCCTGCACGGGTGTCCCTTTAACACTTGTCTTATGGGGTGCAAATAGTAATTTTTGGGCGTAGACAGTAATTTTTCCGAGGTTCCTCCGACACATTTTTGGGGTGCTTCCGGTGCATTTCTGGGGTGCCTTTAGTACTCTATCCTGGGGTGTAAAACACCACTTTTCGAGCCAATTTCGCCGCAAGAGCTTATTTCTCTAAAAATACCAACAAAGACATAAAATAACAAAAAAAATACAAAATCGAACACTAACAATATATACAATTGAGACATATTAGACACAATAATGCGTCTATCAATCGACAAAAAGGTATGTGGAGACTTAAACTTATCTATCACTCAAAAGTCTATCTACTCTATATCCTATCTTGAGAAAAAAGTCGTATTGCTATATAGACTTCGATTATACACATTTGCTATTTGGAGCCGAGTTTATCTTGCTTATCTATTTCTCGAAATATGTGTTTGTAAGCTTTCTCTCTGGACAAATTGATCTTTACAAGTGACGAAGTCATGTTGATTATTTCAATATCTTGAAAATTACTTTGATGAAAAATAGTGTGTGAATAACCTCTATTTAACATCCTCTAAGAATGTTTCAATGATTGAAATAAAGAGTTTAGAACATGTAACCATCTTTGGATATAAGCATATAGTGTGTTCGCGC
Source organism: Papaver atlanticum (assembly GCA_023531105.1). NCBI lineage: Eukaryota > Viridiplantae > Streptophyta > Magnoliopsida > Ranunculales > Papaveraceae > Papaver > Papaver atlanticum. The sequence goes on along the minus strand of JAJJMB010008074.1, from coordinate 77,292 downwards.
ATTAGTGTATAAGTCCAAAATCGGGAACCAAATGTATGCATACTTGTGTGTGTACTAAATGGTTGATGAAGACTGGGTAAGTATGCGTACCTGTATGCATACTGGTAGAAGTTCATGTCCGCGAATTTCTGTTGAGTCTGGAAATCAAAACCAACTCAATCCGGTTACCTAAGTATGCGTACCCGTACGCATACTGGCGGAAAGTTCACGTCCGTGAATTTCTGCTGAGTTTGGAAACCAAAACAAACGCAAATCCGGTTACTTAAATACGCATACCCGTACGCATACTTAAGTGTGTTACTTTCTAAAATTGGTTTTTTCATGAACTAAAACATTTATATATTAAGGAATGCAATTTGCAAACTGTGGCTATAATGTTCATGAATCGATACGAGTGAATCAAAACTGATTTTGCTTTGATTGTGTCTTGTATACTTCTATAAGATCTAAGCAATTGAACAACTCTTGAACTAGTTCATTTGAGTCATTTGGACTAGTTATGGTGAAGATGAATAAGGTTGATATGAAAGTGCTCATATGGCTAACCATTTGGTTAAAAACTGTTGAACCAACTAGGTGTACACGTTTAGGTACGGTTACTCAAACCTAAATGACGTATATTTCATTTTTGTATAACAAGATAAGTTCGATCTAATGGTTGAAAGATATTTGCTTGAATCTAATCAGGTTTTCATCTAATGGTGAATATTGAATGCTTTGTTACCAAGGTAACTTAGATTGCAAACCCTGATTTGGAGACTATATAAAGGAGAACTCTAGCAAAAGGGAAACCTAATCCCCACACCTCCTGTGTGATACTAGTTGTATAAGCTAGAGTAGATTCTCCTTTAACCTTAGGTTTCTACCGAGACCATGTAGGTTAATGACTTAAAGACTTCATTGGGATTGTGAAGCCAGACCCATCTATTTTCTCTGTAGTTGCATGATCTGATCTTGCAGTTTCTATCGTGATTGAGTGCAATCGTAAGATTGGCTTGAGATTAATTTCTTCGATAGGCAAGATACAAAAGTAGTCACAAACATCTTGTTTTCATCGTTTGTGATTCCGCAATATCTTGTTTCGCTAGTCGATAAAGATTATTGCGAGGTGATTGATAATTCTAGGCTGTTCTTCATGAATATAAGTCCGGGTTATCTATTGGTTCCTGTTCACCTTGATTTATCAAAACACAGAACAAAACTCGTAGGTATTTCTGTGGGAGACAGATTTATCTATTCTTGTAGAGTTTTCTGTGTGATGCAAATTTGTTTATTAAAGTCTTCGACTTTGGGTCGTAGCAACTCTTAGTTGTGGGTGTGATCAGCTAAGGGATTCAAGTGCGTAGTATCCTGCTAGGATCAGAGATGTAAGGATCACAACTGTACCTTTGATCAGTGTGAGATTGATTGGGGTTCAACTACAGTCCAGACCGAAGTTAGTTTGAAGTAGTCTAGTGTCTGTAGCGGCTTAATACAGTGTGGTGTTCAATCTGGACTAGGTCCCGTGGTTTTTCTGCATTTGCGGTTTCCTCTTTAAAAAAACTTCTTGTGTCTGTGTTATTTCTTTTCCACATTATATTTTGTTATATAATTGAAATATCACAGGTTGTACATTTGTATCGACAATTTGGTAAATCCAACCTTTGGTTGTTGATTGAAATTGATTGATCCTTGAACATTGGTCTTTGGTACCGTTCAAGTTTATTTCTCCTGTATTCAATCAGATTCGCAGATTTCTATTTGTTTGAGTTGGGATTGAATCGAGAAATTGAGATATAACTCTTTGATATACTTTTTATTAAGATTGAGTCTGACTGTCTAGTTGATTCTCTTAAAAGTATATTGGAGTTAGTCCATACAGATTGCTAAATGAAATATTGGGAGAGGTTGTTAGACCCCCGCTTTTTCAAATTTCTACCTAAATTAGATAACCAACTCAAACTAGGAAACCACGTAACTTTGGGAACACCCAAGTAATGTTTCTGACCAATTTCGGAATATTCCAGAATTTAACGGAACAAAGCCTAACAATCACCACCTTTTGTGACGTGAACAAAAACAACAGCTGTCTTCTTACTTCTGCACTTTAACGAACGAAAATATTCTTTTGTCTCACCTTTTGTGACGTGAATAAAGGTCCCTCAATTATCTAGGTTGATAATTAATCCATGTCCCATACGGACGTAGTCACTGATACCTTCTGTTGAGTTGTCTTGAACCTGCCTCTAGAAGCACAACCTAAGCCTAACCTCCTCCTTGTTATTACATCAGCACTATCAGAACAAATATTTCTTAAACTTCTAGCACCACCACAAACAACTCTTCCATGTAATCTATACAAGTTCCTGCACCGTCTTGCCATCAAGATTACATTATCGCCATGATATACACTCATTACTCCATCTTTAGTAGAGTACCTCATTCCAAGTGATTCTCTTCCCATCAGCTACAAACACATCTTCAGAAATATTACTAACACGATCTCTCTTTCGCATCATCTCCTCCGCAGCTAAAGCATTATAGACTTCTAATGTAGTAAACGATGATCGACTCATAAAATTCTGTGACAACGTCTTGTATGATTCTGGAAGCGTCCTGATCAGATGTAGATAGGGGTGTCAATGGATGAATATCCGTTGGATATTTAGAAATCTATATCCGACAGGTTAAGCGCTATCGGATATTCGATATCCGATAATATCCTATAGGATATCAAAAATCAGATATCGATTCCGATAGGCTAAGCTATCAGATATAAGATATTTATCCGATAATATCCGGTTCTGACAAAAAATGTTAAAAACCCTTTAAAACATGTTCATAATTGAAATTTAAGTTCAATTTCTCAAACATTTTTTATCGGATATCGGATATGGGATATTAGGGTAAATCACAAATATGGTTAGGGTAAATCACAAATAAATCCATGTTCTATCGGATATTGGTTATTAACAATTAGGATGGAACCTAATCCGATTCCGATATATTAAGGAAGAAATATCCGATAGAATATCCGATCCGATATCCGATAAAACGGATAAAATCCTATAGGATCTCGAATACTCGGAAACGGATTCCGGATATCGAATATATATTGACAGGCCTAGATGTAGAGCTTTGTCTTGATCATTCAAATTGTCACTAATATCTTTAAGCATCGATATTAATGAATCAAAGGCAGAAATATGATCCATTACCGGAGTATTTTCTTCCATCCTAATATCATGTAAAAGACCATTAATAAAGATCTTATTAGTTATTGTTTTAGCCATGAACAAACTTTCAAGAGAGTCCCATAGCTGTTTTGCTGATTTAGCATCCTTGATTGCAGCATTACCTTGCACCTTTCTAGCGAGATGAAGACGAATCTCCAATAAACACTTTTTATCCATCTTTCTCCATGCATTAGTAACATCTTATAACGACTCCATCTCATCCGAATCTTTCTTTTTATGTTGCTTCATCACTGGACCTTTTAGGGCATCATCCAAATCTAGCACGACAAGATAATCTTTCATATTCATCTCCCAAAGACTAAAATCAGAACTCCCATCAAACCTTTCCATACGATAAGACTTCAATTCTCCATACTTTTTCATCGTAGCAACTCCTTCTCGACTATCCACCCTCACCGCACCATCGTAGCAACTCCTTCTGCTCTAGCGGCTCCTTCTAGTTCGTCTTCCACCGTCTTTGGTGGTGGATTCAAGGAGATGAAGATGTTATGCTCGGATCAGTATGCTCGGCTGAGTGAGGATGAGCAAGCTCGTATTTTAACTTCTTTGCCTAAATCCGCTCAGCATCAGCTTGTGCAGGCGGTATGTATTTGACTATACTTTCAATATTATGCTATTTATTATTACCTCAGTTAAAGTGTTTCTAACTGGTGATGTTGTCTGATTTACTAGAGCAACAATCTGAGGGTTGGTATGATGTCCGGGACTCCTGTTGCTAGGAAGCGAGCTAGAGATGCTGAGCACGAGAATCAGAATCTGCGTCTTGCTGTGGAGATGGCCAAGCAAGAGGCTTTGTCCTTTCGTCAAGATAAAAAAGAGATGAAAGGTATTTATTTTCTTCCTTTGTCTAAGTTTTCATCTCCATAGTAGGTTCTAGAGTTCTAAATTAGTCCCCTCTATTGGTAGCCACCGTCAAACGTTTGGAGGAGAAGGTAGATAATACCAGTCATAGGCATGCTAGGGAATTGTGCAATCTGAGGCTTGATGTGAGCTCTCGCCAGTGCAAGATTGATTCCTTAGAACATTAGAATGCACAACTTCAGAAGGATGTGGATTTTCATCGAGATCGCATCGTTGAGCTTCGTGCGATGTTAGATAAAGCTAAGCAGGTAGCTGTAGCTCGTTCGGATGAGATCAAGCTCCTCCGAACTCAAAAGGATGGGATGATTAAATGGCAATCTGACCATATGCCCCTGCTAGCGCATGCAGAGGATGACAAAGAAGAGTTAGTGCGTCTCAAGCGAGATTTTGCCCAATTTGAAAAGGAGCGTGATATACACATGTTATCATGCCCAGCTGGCGATGCTGCCATCCTGTTGAAGCATAGATTAGTGCTTTAGATAATCAAAAGGACCAAGTTGAACAAACCTTATCTTATGTTTTAATTGAACATGAAGGTTGTGTATTAGCGGCTTTTGATTTTCATTCACCTTATGCCTTTATGAGTAATTTCTGTTATATTGACTCTCTCAATTTATTTCTCTTGCAGAGTCTCGTAAGTGTAATGCGGAGTTGGAGAGGCAGTTGGAGGAAGTGAAGGTGGCAAAACAAAGTCTTGACGAAGAGCTCAATGAATTGGTGATCCACCATGAGGAAGAGCTGGAGGCTGAGCGTGCTGATAAGAATTAGAAGTTGAGCAATCTTCATGCTGAGTATAAATGTATGATAACAAATGACTGCAGAACTGCCGTCCTTCGTGAGCGTCAAAGGGTCGCTGCTGCTGCCAATGTTGTGGATCCACCTCCGCCTATTGAGCCCGAGTCCGACCAAGTTGCTCATGAAACTGTCGAGGGCGAGGATCGGGTGGATATTGAGCAAGGTGCACCTGGCGATGGGCAGGTTTAAGTCCGTCAGTTCTTTTTCTCATATGATCTTTGCTTTTCTAAGAACTTCTTGCTTTCTCCTTTTTGTGTTTAAACCTCGTGTTGTTTTTGAGGTAATGTTTAGGAAGACATTATTTAGTAAGTCATCGTGCTCCTTGCGAGGCAATGTGTAATTGGTTTGACTGGTCAGTATGCTAACCGAGTCCTCTTATGTGTTGGAGGCATTATTTTGCTACATATACTTTGATAAGTCCTCATATGTGGGAGGCAATGATACTTTCTTTTGAAGTAGCTATTCATATGGATGATAATTTCCTTAGTTGAATTACATCACATAATGTGTGTATTTTTGTGGTTACCGGGGGGTTTTGTGCATGCTAATGGTCCAACCATGGGTGACAAAGCCAAGGAGTGATCTGTTACTTAATTGGATAGGGCATCTCTTACGGTGTTGGGATTTAGGCGTATCACATTCCCCTTCTCGCCTTGGTCTGGTGACTTTATGGGCTTGGTTTTTTAATAGTGTCCTGTTTAAGTTACACTTGCCCCAGAGTTAAGTGATAAGTTGTGTGAGTCACTTGTTTATTAACCATTGTTTGGAGGGCAATATCTCGGTCAAGTGATTCTTTCCTTAGCCAGAGGTAAGTACCTTGATTATGGATATCTCCTGTTATGGCTGGACATCATCCGATTTCGTGATCGTGATGGCATTACCTTAGGTCTGTTCCCGTATTATGTAGCTTAGGGTGTCCCCCGCTTCATCTTGCTTCATTCGGCTAGATGGCATTGCCTTAGGTCTGTGTCCGTCTCGGGCAGCTTAGGTATTTTCCCCGCATCATTCATTGTAGAATGGAAGGTGTGGCTAGCATCGTGCCATGATCTTGATGGGCTTTTGTTATAATGCAAATGTGATATGATTATGCTATATGCAAATGCAAGAAAAGATAAAGCGAAAAATTAACGAAAAAAATTGGGAGAGAAAAAATAAACTAACAAAAATCAAAGTAAATCAAATGAGCAACCAAAAGGATTAATTTTATTATTCTCAAAAGAGGGTTTAGAAGCCCTTAGTACATTTTGTTAAGGTACCATGACCTTTTACACGTAGGGATTCGAGTCTCATTTTCATAATTTGTCTTCCTAAGCAATAAGCTGTTTAAGTATTGTATTGCTTGAGGTATTTGATATTCCGGGGATGTTCTAGTTCTTCCCCCTTGGGTTTGAGCAATCTGTATGCTCTATCGCCTTCCTTGGCGATGACTGTTAGTGGTCCTTCCTAGATGGGAGCAAATTTTCCTGCCTCGTGCTGGTATGGCGGGATCTCGTGCCAGACTTTGTTGCCTGGGATAAATTTCCTCTGATGAACACGTTCGTTGTATTCTCGGGCTGCCCTCCAATGGTATTTTTGCATTCTCAGGAGAAATATTTCTCGGTTTTCCTCGAGGTTGTCTATCTCAGCGAGTATCGCTTCAGTTGGTATGATCGCTTATATACCATATGTGAGAACGAAGGGGGCCGTCTTTGTTTCCCCTCCCTGTGTGGTCCGATAGGCCTGTAGTACATTGCATAATTGTTCACATCGGCTAGTCCCGTGTCCGTCTAGCTTCATCCTTAGCATGTCAGCGATAGCTTCATTAGGGTAACCGTATAGACTTCGGGGAGTGGAGAAGGCATTATGCTCCTGATTTTTCTCGCCGAGTGAGATTCGGTTATAACCCGAGTATCCATCCATTAGGGAAAGTAGTCCGTATTCAGATGTGGCTTCCACAAGCTGATCGATATCGGGAATTGGAAAGCTGTCCTTTGGACAAGCCCTATTAATGCAAAGTTGTACTCCTTCATTTTTCTTCGGTATTATCACCATGTTTGGTATTTTTTCTCCTCGGGCGACTTCTGATGCCTCCGTTTTCTTTAGTTCATTTTGAATTGCCTTGGGATACTCCGGTGTCACCTTTCATATCTTTTGCCTCATCGGATTGTGCTTTGGATTATTTTTCAAGTGGTCTTGACAGACTTCTGGATCTATCCCAGGCATATTTCCCATGTGTCTGGCAGAGGCATCGGAGTATTCTTTTGACGCTCGCACGAGCTTTTGTTCTTCCTCTATGTCGAGGAGAGTTCCAATCTTAGCCATTCCCAGATTTTCGGTTGTTCAGTTGCCGAGAAATTTATCTTGAGCTCTCCATCATCGGAGAGGTCCTGTAGTTGCAATAAGAGCTTCTTGGATAAGTCCGAGGTTGGGACATTGTTCGAGTGTCTCGCTTTGCTTGTCACTGCTACGTAAGCATTGATATTAGCCTGGATTTTAGCATTCTTGGCCCTTTTCTCCTTTGCTTTTGGGGATTTTAATAGTACTTAGATTCGCCTGAGTCTCCAACGATCTCTGCGATCCCATCGGGTGTTGGAAACCTTAGTCTCTGATGGTAGGTCGAGGGAACTCCTTTGATCCCATGATCGCCCGACAATGGCTGTGTAGGGTGAAAATATGATAGGATTTCTGGGAAACCCTATTTGAAATAAACGCAATCACACGGTGTCTAACTAGTAGACAGAGGCAAGTACGGGTCGTTCTCACGAGGAGCGGTGGAAATACTGTAATCAATATCTCTAATAAAACTAACAAGAAATGATTTTTGGGATTTTTGAATTAGAAATGTAAAACGAAATAATAAAATTAAACTAAACTAATAATAGAAATCCAATGGGAGAGTCAGTCACCAGGGTTTATAGTATCCACCACTGTTTCTATTCAATAACTGAAATGAAACATAATTCATGAATATTTATTAATCGTCCATTCTATCAACATCACCTATTATATGTATAAGAGTCACAAATATCACTGGGACACCCTAAGCATGGCACATCAAAAGACTAAATCCAAGCATGCACCATCAAATTGTATTAGTGAGAAAATTATACGAAACTAAATATAGGTTCACAAATAATACCTGGCTATTCTAAGCATACCCCATCAAGAGAATTTACCCAAGCATGAAATATCAGACAATGAGACAAATATTTTTGTTATCCTAACAATTATGCACAAAAGTTCTACAAAACCGGTGAAGAGACAACTCATATTTCGATAAACCGATAAACAATATCAAGAACTAATCATATTCAATCCATAATAGCCTCCAAAACATAAATATATCAAATTAAATTGTTCTTATGCTCGAAGTGGTTTTTACCATAAACCCTAACTACAAGGTTTACCGATACATGGCTTTCTCAAAATCCATAAACAAATCTAAGTAAGAACAACAAACAAAGCAAATGGAATCGAAATAACAAATACTCCAAACCCTTGTTCTCCAGTTGCCGCTCTGTCGCTTCTTTTCTCTTTTATGGTTTTGGCTGTGTAGCCGCAACCTCAAAAGATAGAACTCCTAGTCGGCCCCTTTTTTTCTCTTCTGTTTGTCTCTCTATATGTAGTCTGTTACGAAGAAATTCAGAGAAGACCTAGCAGAGTTGCCAGGCCCAGTCCAACAGCCGATATCCAAAATCAGACCTAGCTAACCATACTCTCTGACCCCTTAATTTTCTCCTTGCTCCCACCGTTCGCAAAAGCTAACATGAATCCCCAGAACACCGGCAAAGTCAGCGATCCAAGTCTCGTGTTTCCGGACTGACCCTCTAACTTCAACTTCATCATCTGTCCGTCTAACTTCAGCTGCAACTTCCTTGACCACCTCACCCCCGACTGAACAGCTTACCCAAATCATCTTGTAACCGTTCAGTCTGTTAGACAATCCAATAGACACCAACATCTTAACTTCTTCGCTCCATCTACATCTCAGAGATTGCTTTCCCATCTTCTGAACCTTCTCATTAATTAGTCACCGCGAGTGCACATGACTTCATAATACAGCTTCATAGTCTTCTCATCCTCGAGCAGCTCTTCATTCACTGTATTTCAGTTCGTATCTTCTACCATCATAATCACTGCCTGCAGCCATCTCAAATCTGTAGACAACATTATTAAACAACCAGCATCAATTATTCTTTGCTCGATGCGACACTGCCATTTCCTTTCATTCTCAGTTACGTCCAAGCTCTCCAAAACCCAAGCTCTACTGCCTTCATTGCCTTGTATTAAAGTTCGCAACAACACACCCGATAACTCTGCACCTCCATCAGCCTCTCATTCTATGGACCCAGCAACCACTCTTGCAAGCTCCAGCCACTTCACTTCTTTTCCATGTACTTCGGTTTACATCCGAAAACCACAGCACCTTTTTGCTATTTTCTGGCCGGCTAAAACACTTGCACCATCGTTGTTGCATCTCAGCCAACCCACGATACTCAGAACTCTTCCTTGTATTATCGATGGAATTTCAGCCATAACTCGAGCTCAACACATCGCCGACAGGACAAGACTCCATTCCGGACCAGTTGAATCTCGGCTACAACCCCATTTCCTTTCTCCCTTGTATGCGACAGACCCTTCACTTGGACAGAAAACCCATCGAACTCCATATGTTGCGGTTGCTGGCACTGCTGCCGTGTTCCACTAGTGTTCAGTGACCAATATTTCTCACAAAACGCTATGAAACCTGTTATGTAGATGAACACCACTTTACATAACCACGTAGAGTTGTGGTCATAAGAGACAGACACGTCTCACTGCATGATTCCTTTTCATTTAGCCAATACCGAACCGATGTTATCACTCTGACCACGTCTTCAGGGCAACGTTACAATCCACTAGCAGAATGTGGTGTCCAAGGCAGTACCCAAATTTAATTATACTCAAAACCACTTCATGTCCATGAGATGAAAAAGCACCAGCTGTAGACACATCGATTGTTAATTAGGCACGGCATAATTAATTAAGCTGCTTCTCAACGCCGTGTGTCGCAAACACCATTTAGTTTCTGGTTTAGCTTTTTATTCTTCAGATCATCGAATTCACTTGTATTTTCTACAAAAGAACTAAAATAATATTTTAGCCAAAATATCGAGTACTAACTAATATAAATATGGGTAAATGAAGCACTTACGTTCTTATAAAAGTACATATACTACACAGAAGGTGGTTAGAGTGAGAATTTTTCCTACTCGAATTTCTAGGGTGACCTCGCCCCTCGGTCGGGTCGATACGCCATTGAATCCAAATATGTTATAGGTTGATGGTATTAGGCACTCGTCTCTAAGACCCATTTGTTTGAATGTTTCATAAAATAAGATTTCAACGGAACTCCTTCCGTCTATTAGTATTTTAGGCATAGCCCATGGCAATGCCTTAGGTTTTTCTTCCTCGCCCTCGTGTTCGGGGAGTGCGATAGCCATTGTAACCACCAGTGGATCGTTGTGGTTTTGTCCTCCATCAGGCGCCTCCGAGGCTGAAAAACTGATAGGTATTTTCATCAACTCCTGCATAAGAGGTTCTTTTGCCACACTGAAGAATTTGTCACCTTTGAAGTTTCTCTTGTGGATTCATACTGTAATATTTCCTTCAGGTGTGGGAGCTGTGACAGTTGAGTGCGATATCGTATTGCATCCCAAGTATTATGCCTCGCGTGGTATTTCTACGCGATGTACGAGTTTTCCCGCCATTGGTTGGATCGCTGGTTGTGCGATGTACTCCTCGAGTTTCCCTTCATCAATCATGTCTTGAACCATCTTCTTCAGATCCCTGCATGAGTCTGTCGTGTGGCTATAGAATTGGTGAAACTCGCAGAAGTCTGTTCTATTCTTAGCGCGCTCGGGCTGCTATCCTCTATTCCATGGGTATGTGATCTTACATTTCCCATCGATCCTCTCAAAGATCTCGAATATAGGTGTGTTTAGTTTCGTGTAGACTGGGTCTACGAACATTCCCTTCTTTGTTGGGTTTGGTCTCGCCTTTTCCATCCTCCACTTTGATGTTTATCGAACTGGGTAGATCCGTTGTTCGATCGCCCTGCTCCCTGGGCTGGCGCTTGAGGTATCTATGGTTCTACCACATTTGCTCCTCTATTGGTTCCTTTTACCAATTTTTCATAAGTACCGTCTTGGAGTTCTTCAAGGTATATGTAATCCTCTTGAATCTCTCTCATTTTCCCTAGATTGGGTGGCATGGTCTCGTACATGCGGACAAATATGGGGTACGTCTTTCTTAGACTATTTTTGAAGCCCAAGATCACGTAGGACTCTGGGACTCTTCCAATCTCGGCACATAATTTTCTCCAACGAGTTACCAGAGAGCGGAGCGACTCGTTCGGTCCCCTGGCTAACTAGAATAGCATGTCAATTTCAAGTTTGACTTGGCTGTTATGTATGTATGTTTCTAAGAACAACTTGGATAGATGGTCAAACGACTTAACCGATGCCTTAGGAAGGTTATTGAACCACATTAGGGCCTCGTCTTTTAGACTGTCTGGAAGGAACCTACACATCAATACCTCGAAGTGACTCCACTGCGTCAGCGTCATGCGGTAGGATCTGAGATGTTCGACTGCATCGCTGGTCCCATTGAAGGGAGTTGCAAACGTTGGGAGCGAGTATTTCCTTGGAAATGGTTGGGCTAGTAGACCCTCTGATAAGGGAGACTGTCCAACCTCTTGCAGTACTTCCTTCAACTTTTTGCCTTCTTGTTATCCTGTAGCCTCTCTTCACATCGCTTCGAGTTGACAGAGCCGGGCTTGTAATTGGTCGTCATTGTTCTTTATTTCGGCCTTCTTTCTTTGTCCCTGCGCTCTTTCGGGCGAGTAGGAAACTTTTGGGCGGCGAAAGCTTGATTGCCCTGAATCCTCGCCCGATTGCTCGTCGTACGTCACTATTTTAGAGCGAGTTGACTTTGAAGTCTCCCCTCGCTTGGGGTCTATGACTGCGTGGTTCTCGGACATGCAGTTGGTTTTTATTTTGTCCTCCTTTTATTTTCTCATCAATGCTTGGGATCGACATCGGATGATCCCTCGGACAGACTTTCTTCCTCGTTTAGGACTTTTCGGCTTCCATTTGGAAAGCGATCTCTTGTTTCCTCGTTCGAGGTGTCAGGGATATGCACTCGCTCATCGTCCTGTAAGTTCTCAAAAGGAGTGGCACCTCCTCAAGGGTCTCCTCTATGGTAGTGAGTGGCACCTTTTTCTTCGTTTTGCGTTTCAGCCTACGGTTTGTCCATTCTAGCCTCCTGTTACGTTTTTCTAACTTTTTCGTTCTCTCATCCTGCGCCGCTTGAGCTTTCAGGATGGATGCGATAGTAATAGCGGTATTGCCGAGGTTAGAAGGTTCGCCTTCTTTCTCCTAATTGTTTACTGCTTTCCTTGGCAAACGATTCAACCCTACTGGTTGAGTTAAATGGATATCATTCTGTCTTTCGAAGGGATTTCCCTCTTCGTCAGAGCTAGAGTTATCGGTTAACCCCTCCCGATATTGGTTATCGGGTTGTCCCTCTCCTGGGAGTACACTGTTGTGCATAGTTTCACCGAGCTATATCTCGTCTAGGCCTTTAGATAGGGCTCCACCAGTTTCACCTTGGCTCATGCGAGTGGATCGTCTCGTCACCATCGCCTTACTAGCAATATATGCAATAATGCTCAACTTGTCTTTTCTTATAGAAAAGTGGGACCCTAGATTTGCAGGTCACGTGCAATTACTAAGTCATAGTTAAGACTGGACAGATAAGTACAGGAAGACTTTGTAGTAAATTTTGGAGACATGTGATGATGTCAAAACATTCCCTACTTGCATAAAGTTTTGGTGATGGGAAAAAGGTGTTTTTTTTGTCTCTTTTGGAGAAAAATACCTCCTTCTACACGTCATACCTTTACTAGGAAAAAACCAAGTTTATGATTATTGAGCATAACTTCCCATGTTAGGAAATACTTCTCATCATCTTTAAACTTTTGATTTTGAACAAACTTTGAGTTTGATGAATAATTATGCAGTCATTAACCCTTCCCCATGACTTAGAGTTAGATTTCTAGGAAGAAGATTTGTGGATTATCTTGAGTTTCTTAGAATATGAAGAACATCATGAACAATTTGTCTTTTCAACTTTCATAGGACAATATTTTCCCTTATGAAGTTTACTGACTTAAACTTCTTCCTAGCCCTTTCATGGAGGAGATCGTTTGAGTGCCGAAGTGTTTAAAATTCCATTTTCACTCCGATCTTCAACTTTCCAGAGCATCTTGAGGAAGATATAAGAAATCTTAAAAGAATGAAAATTTTGAAGAAAATCAGTGAAAAGGATGTAGATCTGTTGATTTTGAGGGTCTTCAAGACTTCACAGATCATGTAGACTGTGTCGAGTCCGAGCTCTACCTATAAATTCTAACAGATTTCTACATAGTGGTATGAAATCCACTTCTCTCAAAGAGATTATGAAAGTAATATAGAGTTGTTACTAGGGAGGTAGATTAGATCTTCATACCTCTCTGTTTCTAGCGCCAAAATGTAGTTGCATCTTTTCCGATGACTACACCCAAGTAGATCTAAAGGCTATAAAGCTACTAATATTCAAGATTCAAAGACAAACATAATGTAAAGAACATGAAAGTAAAGATTAAAACAAGCATATAACGTGGTTCGGCCATTAAGACCTACGTCCACGGGAAAGAAGATGTTTTCTTTATTGATTAGGGTCTTACCCTTGAAAGAGCTACAAATCTCACTTAGATTTCTCACTCTCTCTTTATCTAGATCTCTCTCAAGAATTCTCTGTAGAAAGACCATCTAGTATTATATCAGTTGTCCCTTTCCTTATACATGGACTGGTATTTATAGGCAAATTAGACTCGTGAAGGCCTGGTCTCGCCGATATGGTGGAGCTATCGTACACCTCCTCGATACTTCGGACGAGCTCTATACTATCCCTCGTGATGGTCTTCTTGGTTCTCCCTCCGAGTTATCTCTCCCTGTTTGTCATCGTGTAGCTCTTCCTTGGAGAACAACGTGCTGTATCACCTTTGGGTTATAGTATAGATAAACCGAGCCTCCTGATATGATGTAGATTCTCCCACGTCTCTTCTGATCCTTCATTAAATGCATTCTTTCTTTTTAGACTTGACCGTCTGAATCGATTAGACTACTCCTTACACACGTCATTCATGTAACGTTTGTAGCAGGTGTCTCGATTCAGACGAAATCAGCTTTATAGAGTATGATTCGATGTTTCCACCTTATCATCTTATCATGAGATCATCCCTTGGGATGTTGACATGTGGCCATCGGGTATTTTACCCTCACAATTGTTTTCCCAAAACCTCAAGAAAAAAAGAAAACAACGATTAGCCAGGTACTAATTTTTTTTTTCTGTTAAAAAAAAATTATGATGCTTTTTGTTTCCAATCCTCCATACGATGCAATGATTTTCTTACCGAGAACGATGATCAACTGATCATCACATAAACAAGGTATACATGATCTGTTGATTGTTGAATTTCACCGATTAAGTTCTTTTTATTCTGTTTTTTTCTTCTTCAGAAGAACGAAAATATCTTAATTAACTTTCGATTTTACACTATATTTTGGGGAATAAATAGATATGGCATATCCTTCTTCCCTGTTTTAAGATTAAGCTCAAATAAAAATCTAAAATACTCACCATGCTTGTAATTATCAGGAGAGTATTCATATGTTTCATCATCGTATAATATAATTCACCAACCTTGATGTCTTGGTTTCTGCCAATATCGTTTCGTAAGTAATTATCTTAATTAAGATATAGATTTTCTACATGTTCTGTTATTCGGTTCATATATATTACAAAAAGCCGGGTCCAATAGCATAGCTCAGTGGTATTCCATTAACTCCAGTAAGGAGAAAGTCAAGGGTTCGATCCCCACCGAAAGTTTGTATTGTATTTAAATTAAATTTAGTTGTGTATAAAGGGGTTTTGGCGGGACAGGATCTGGCAGTGGGGTCAGTCCAACTCGATGGATTAGGGTCGTCCTTTGCCATACGGGATCATTAGCCATGGTGCTGCTTTTGGTGATAGAAAGATTTCACGTTCACTTCTTGAAACTGATACTTCGGTTGCACTTCACCCATTATCAAAGACAGTGTCTTAAGATTCTTTGAAGAAAATGAAATTGTTGCCTTTTGAAACCATGAAGGATTCTTAAATAGTGTATTTGTATTGTTCCCCATAAATATCAAAATATATAAGGGTGTAAAGTCAATCTCTGACAAATGACAAAAATCAGTCAATGTTGAAACCCTAATTTAAAGTGCGCCATAGCCGAATTTGGTAGAATTTGTTGGCAGAATTTGGTATATGCCGAGGGCAAAAATAAAGCCATAATTTGGTTTTGTGTAGACAAACTAATGAGCTTTGTTGGCCGAAACCCTAATGACCAAGTTAGGCAACAGAGTCACAGAGTCTAGGACTCTAGGAACAGAAGGAAACTGAAATGCAGTAAAAGAAGATTTAAAAGCTACAGGTATCTTTAAGTAAACCATTGGTGGAGACTAAAAGAACTCACTGGGGTATAAGATAATAAGTGAAAAATCTTCTTTTTGTTCCTGCGAGTATTATGTGGAGCTTATGGAACGAGCGAAACTCTCGTGTTTTTGAAGGGAAGCGAAAGTCTAGCGAGACTCGTATCAACGAGATAAAAATTCTTTCTCTGCATTGGGCTTCTAGTCAGTCTTTGTATGAAAGGGGTAACAGTAGATGAGGTTATTGCCAATTGGCAACATAGACTTTTTGATCCTCCATGATTTTTAGTAGTTTTTTGTTTTGAATTGTTGGGAGAATCTCTTTGTTTGATTCTGTTTCTTGGTCTCCCTATGTCCTTGGAGTCTTGGGTTGTAAATTTGTGAATCTTCCATATATACAATTAGTCTTTATCGAGCAAAAAAAAAAAAAAAAAACATTGGTATGGCCATTTCCTTAAAAACATCTGATATTCAGTTGATCAATAAGTTCCTTAACCCAGTTCAAAGGGAAGTTCTTTAAGTAAACTAGACAGCCTGATTTTTGGATATTTGGCTGTGCGTGCAAGTTCCAAGGGAAGCAAATGGGTTTGCCTACATTTAGGATAAGGAAACAAGAGAACACAAGTCTTATATAAATAAATAAAAAAATTAGTAAATGTTTAGAAAGGGGGCTTAACCCAGTCAAGCTCTTGAGCAGTAGACTTCGACCAGTTTGGTTCAATCCAAATGCAGTTCGAGTACCATCCTTCTGTATCTGTAAAATCTGAGGCAGAATGTTGGCTTCCAAAAGACCGATAACTACCTGTTGCAAGACAAAATAATAAAACACCTTCCCCGTTCATGCATAATCTCGGAAAGTAGACTTTATTCTCCATGCGCCTATTAGGAGCGATCGCTGAAACACATGAGGTGTAACTTACGAACAACATATGGTTTCCCAAATTCTTAATCTTAACCCAATACATCCTGGAGAAATCCAATTTGAAAATCCCAAAAACCGTTCCAAGTTGTCCCAGTTTTACTAATAAAAGATCTCCACCACACTCAACCAAGAAACTTGGATACACATCACTAAATTGCTGATGGGGTTTCTCAAGAACTTTCCAATTTAGTCTTAAATCATCTATGTTAAATACACCTAAACTTCCGTTGTAATCCACACAATAGAGAACTCCATTGTAGAAAACTGGAGTGTTGTATGACGGCATGTACTTGTTGGTATTGGTATTAGCAAAGCGACAAAAATTCCAAGTCGCTTTTCCCTTTCTAATGAAGTAGAGACGGACTTCGTCAAAGTTGTCCCCTTTAGTTCAGTGGCGAAAACCACACAGTTTGGAGATGTAGGTAAGGAAGTGAACGAGACACTGCAGAAGGTGAAATTAACTGGCAAAAACGGAAGTTTGATGGTTTCTCTTGTGAAGGGATTGTAAAAGAATAAACGAGACTGCTTATTGTTCATAGACACGAGTAACAAACCCCCCTTTTGAAAACGGACAACAGTTCCCACGAGATCAGAGAGCTTCAAGAGATAGGTCTCATTGTTGTACATTGGGTTTATAAAATTGAAGGTGGTGCTATTGTGATCTCTACTAAACATCAGCCATGGAGATAAGTACGTACCTGTTGTAGTAGAACTGGATGTATTCTTTACCATTGGAAATAGTGCTCGATGTGCTTTACATACCAAACGAAGATGGATGTAATCCAACCTATGAAGAGAGTGTGCTATACACTCCACCATGTCCCCGTTAAGAATATCCCATGAGCATGCTTTCTCAAAATATCCTACATTTCCTTTTCCTTCATGTTTGCCTTCCTTACGGATATGAGCTACATCAGCTTTGCATTCATCTTTACCCACCACAGCTTCCTCTCTTTTTCTTTTTCGTCCATTAGGCATCATGATGAAATTCGGATCCAGCCATGGCTTGGGAAGATTTAAACACGGGACAATAACAGAATTACCAGTACTTTCTATGTCAAATTTGTACAAACTCTGCTCGCCAGGAAGTGTACAATACAAACAGCCCTTGGCAAGCCCCATCTTAGCTGCAGAACAAAAAGCTGTGGTGTTCCTGCTGCCAATAAACAAAACATGATCACCAATATTATAGACCACCTTCCACGCCATTGCAGAAAGATCCAACCTCATTACAACTATCTGGATAACTATCTTCCCAGTGTATCTAATTGGAATGAAGTAAAGTTCGTTATCAGTTGCCACAAATTTATGCATTTCCTTACAAGTATTTAATCCTCCCACTAATGGATATGAATCCTTGTCTCTTACCTCAATTGTCCTTATACGAAGTTCTATACTGCCATCCATACGTTTCTGTTTTTCGATCACAAAGTTTCGCTTATACTTACACATAATATAAAACTTACCTTTAAACCAAAGTAGTGATTCTATATACCCCGCAAGTATGTTATATGAGTACCACTTCTTTGTTCTCCATTGTTTATCCCCAGGGTGACAATATATAGAGACAAGATGACAGCCTGCTTCAACCGGCCGATCGATGAACAAGAATAAAACCATTGAATAACTATCACCAGGTGCCGAGGACAAGACACAATCCACAAATACCTAGTGGATTCACCGTACCATTTTGATAGACTATGAAGAAGTATGGTCTCTAATGTTGCAGGATTCCAAAGAAAACAATCACCAAACTTATAATTATCAGTAGAGTAATCATAATTTTCATCATCACATAATATAATTAACCAACCTTGATGACTTGGTTTCTGCCAATATCGTTTTGCAATCAATTCAGGTATAGACTTTCTACATGTTCTTCTCTTGTTGTTGGATTCACATATATTATAGAAAGCTTGTTTTGTCGGGGTATCTCCTTTTCCATACGGGATGACTAGCCATGGTGATGCCTTTGGTGATGGTGATGGAAATATGTTACGTTCAGTTCTGTCAACTGATGCTGCTGCCGCACTTTCTTCACCCATCTGAGAGAGAGGGGGCAAACTTTGTTGCATGCAGCTTCATCTGTCTTTAGGGATCCGAATATAAGTAGAACTAAAAGAATTCTGAAAACCCTAACGAAGTTTGTTTATTTGCACCCCACATATATCAAAATATCGGGGGTGGAGTCTAGTATGAGTGTCAGATATAGTTGAACTGTCGTTTTGGAGGTTTAATGGGAGAAGAAAAGGAAGTGGTGGTGTTGGTGGGTTTGGTGAGTGGTGTAGGAAGAAATTTGCTACTATGAATGTGATGAAATTAGCTACTATGAAGATGTGAAACAAGCTTTAGTGTCTCCGCTGCCAAGATATAGAACATGATCACCTATGCTATCAGGAAAAAATAGAATCCTTCAAAGAAGACATTCTCAATGAAGAAACAGCGGAAGATGAAAATGATTGGAAGATACGTCACAACAAATATACCCAGAATGCATAAGATCACTTATAAACAAAGACTCGCGGATACGCATAAATGGATAGACTCGAAGCGAATACCATTGGGACTGTGGTTAAGGATGATGCATGAGGGCACAATTATATAGACTGATGTGTTCTTTAGAAGGAACAGAAAAGCAGGATCTGGAATCATTATATGTAAATGTTTTAGTGTTTTAACAGTTACATCTGATCTGCTGGGGTTCTTGAGTTGCAGGGAATAAATTTCTAGAGGTTTAGAGCTTTCCATAAAGCATGGACTTTGTAATAATTTCACGGTTATTGCTCTTCGCTTGTTGCTGCTAATATTGTCAGTTCGGATGTCGTAAATATGATGAGAGCCACGTTTTAGCACCAAACGATGCTTGCTGGAGATATGCACAAATTCATGATTCCGATTGTAGTGAGAAGGATTTTCAACTACTGATGTATCCTCTCATTCAATAAATTGTGGAGAACATAAGGTTGCGGATTATCTTGCAAAACTTGGGTTAAATCCTAATGATTTTTCAGAGGAACTGAAACATATGGTTTACGAAGATGCGCAAGGTTTTATTCAGCGTGAAAGGCCATGGTGGAACCCTATACTTACTTTCCAAAACTCAATGTAGATTACCAGTTTATAAGTAAAATAATGTAATCGCGGTTATTGGTTCACATCCTCATCAGTAGCAACGCTGATCCAAAATAAATCTGCAAGGTAGCTTTCTAATGGATCCTTCACATGGAGATGGAAAAGAAGTATTATTTGAAGACAAATCAATTAGGTTGGTTGGGGACTGTGTGTCATCATATGTTAGTTATCTCAGAGAAACTAATGGTTCAGTTTCCTATTCAAAGTACGTAAAACTTTCTGTAAAAACACTGATCCCTAAAATCATCTATCAAATAATGTTAAGTGGTATGTATACCCATTTTGACGGCGTATCTTATTCGACTCTCTAGTATAAACGAAATAATTCACTAACATGCATATTCCATTGAGTCATTAACAAAGCAATATGGCTTAACCAAAGAAAAAAAACACTACCGTATTTTACCGAGACAATGCCAATAGCTTTAGGTTCGCAAAACTTGTCAATAAATATGAGAAACTCAAAAGTCTATAGAGTAATATGGATATAACTCCAAAAACTCAATGAAGATTACCCAGTTTATTAGTATATGTAATCAGGGTTCGCTTCCTTCTGTAGCTGCTAACCGCTTTTTGTCATTGTTATTGTATTTTCTTCTCCTAGTTCTTTCAACGAAACTAAAGTGTTCTTGTGAGGGGTTATTTTCTGAAACCGATTTTTAAACTCCACAAGCCTTCTCAAAATTGAAGTCTTTGTGTCATAAAGGTTGAGATGGTAATAACAGTAAGTTAAAACCGCATCTCTCTACGTCAGTCCTAAACTCTTTACTCCAACCCAATGGATGATGTTCCTCTTGTTCTTTCATCTCATGATTGTCATTCTTCGTTTTCAATAGCCATAAGTCATAAAATCCGTCTCCTTGTGCATCCAGATTAATAGCAAACGACAGGAACCCATCTAAAACCCCTATATTACACTAACACCAATCACTGATAGGGTTAACTACACAAACAGATGACCCTCGAGCAAGACAGATTAAACCATTATAAGAACCGATAAACTCAGAATCCCTAATCGGAGAGGTCAAATTAATCCTTCTAATTCTCTGAATGGGATTTGTCGACTCATCATGATTCTCATCATATTCAACGTAGTAAAACTTATCAGTGACAACAACAAAACCCAACTTACCAGATTCAGAAGAATGATTATGATGATGGAAGTGCATCTCCGAGAATGACGGATGTCAAACAAGATTTCTCCAAGTTAAGCATACTAATTTCCAGTTCAAAACTGATTCAGTTGGTACTTGACTTATGATATCCAATGTAACTTCTTCGTGAAGAAAATTGAAATACTCCATGAAACCTTTTTACTATTTTCTTTTTCTTTTGAGAGAACACAAAATAGGGTTTGTGAAATAGTCACGGAATCAACCGAACATGGAGGGTTAGTGCTGTGGAAAGAGTTGTCGTCGAATACGATTAGAATGAAGTACGTAAATAAATGGTGTTGACTGGGCCTAACCGGCCCGTAATGGGAAAATAGAGATGGGTGCGCGGACCGCGGAGGATACCGAAGACTGTGATTGTTATCTTCAGTTTACACGGACCATTAGATCATCTTAAGGATGAGCATGAGCGGTAAAATTGAGGTATAGAGGGCATGCAGGTGAACGAACACTTTTTAATCTTAAGTTTATATTTTCACACGTCAGAAAATGATTTTCCCAATCTGGCTCGATAAATTCCAGAACCATAATCGTTAGCTTTTGAAACACATGATTGCTCTAGTCAGTAATCACAGAGCTACTAAGTTCACATCTCAATGCAGTTTGGAAGCATGATGAGTTTTGTGGCTATAAGAGGACCTCATCAAGATAAAAGAAAAATGTGCAGCATATGTCATGAACCTTTCATTAGCATGCAGCCAACTTTTCGTCACAGTTAAAATGCCCTAAAATTAGATTTGTGTGCTTACTACAATCTAATAACACAGCTTTTGATTAGTGCATGAGTGTGCTTACGAAGTATGATAAATTTTGTTCTCCTTGACTAGTCTGGAAGAAAGAATGAAGTCCCGTAACCTATTAACTAGTACAACCGTTGCCACGGTGGGAGGGCTGACCGAAGAAGAATCTGAAATTGGGGTTTGTCTGCAACTACTTTCGCTCTGTTTAGGGAAAAGTGATACTTTCGTTCCGTCTCAGAAAAAACGGAGGGAGTACATCGTTTTATTAGTTGCAATGGAAAATTAGTTGATGCATAAACCAAAATATGGCTACATAAAGTATTATGTATCCTTTGTGGTGGTTTGCATAATGGATATACATTTAATTTTCTAAAATTGTGCCTAAAATGATAAATACCTCCGAATTTTTCATTAAAACTCTAAATTTGATATTATTGTTTGTACTCATTGCGTATCTTTTTTTATTACCTTTCCGACGAGATAAAATTTGTGAAATTCCAAGGCACCGTTTTTTAGATATGTTATATTAAAGTATGTTTTCCAATTATTTCCCTAAAAAATAGGATACATAAGGAGTTATAGTAATTGGACTAAAAGGGAGGGATATTTGTGTCAACTGAAAAAGACCAACCATGGACAACAAATCCAATTTACAAAAAATGGCCATATAAAGGTCCTCCTTCGCTTCGCTCGGTTTGCCCAAAAATGGTCCCCGTGTCTCCATTCTCGTCCCTTCTTCTTAATGAAAGATTGTGAAAAACAGCAAATGGATATTGTTCGCAACTTAGAATTTTAACTCTCGATGTTGAAAAGCACTCGGCAAGTTGTGCCAATACAAATCGATATGCAGTACTCGAGGAGGAGGAGGAGGAAACATCCTTGAATAAAGAAGAACGACCGAAAATATGTCCGGATTGAGTAACGGAAAAAGAAAAACTAGAATCCTTCAAAGAAGATATTCTCAATGAGCAAACTGCGGAAGATGAAAGTGATTGGAAGGTATACCACAGCAAATAGTAAAATGTTTTGCTCTAGCGCTGCTAGATCATTTTGATCTAGCAGCACCAAGTCCAAGCATGTGTCCATTTGTGATGTCACCTAACCCATTCTTTAACCTTAGTTATATTTGAAATTTAAACATCCTATCATCCTTACATTGTTATTATCTGGATTTTAGCTTACTGCCATACCCTATGTGCCAAGTTTATAAACTCTGACCAGATATGTCTAACATTCAGTTAACAAACCTCCATCAGGAGTTGTCCATACTCCGTACCAGCCAAGGTTATTAAACTCTTCATTTCACAGTTGGCAAATTGTGGAATCTGTGACACGTAGTGGGAGAAAAAAAAGGTTATCAGTACATGTACCACATGATTAAAAGGGCGCCGGTGACTGAGAATGAATTGAGGAGCAGGAAATGTATTGTGTCGTATAGCATAGGAGAAGATAATGTAGCATAGGAGAAGATAAGACATAAAAGTAATGTACTTCCAGGAAAGAAAAATTAGGTTCTCCTCTTTTCGTTGCATCATGCTTATACAATTATGCATATGTAGAAGTTTTAATGTCAGGGGATTTTGATGAAATTTTATTTGATAGTTCCATGAGAAGCCTAGGGGTGAGCACTAGGCTTGGATGGTGCCAACCATCACTAAAATCTTAGGTCGTAGCTCGCTTGGATGGTGCCAACCATTACAACCTGGATAAACAATATTTTCCTTAAATGGACCTGAGAAGTCACCTAACAAACGAATATGTAATTCTTGCATCCCTCGGAGAATTCCCAAGTTCATATCTATCTCATATCGAGAATGTTTGATTGTCAGTTTCACAAATTTTTAAGCCATGGCGCAGTCATATCCCCAAAACGAAATTCCCTTTGCATTCACTTAACCTTAATTCACATATAACTAAGGTTAAAGAATGTTGAGAAGATAAAAGTCGTTAGACAATCTTCTTGATTTGAATTTCATTTTACAGGGTTTTTTGGTTTTTATCATAACTATCTCAGAAGAACAACTGAGATATTTAAACACGCTCGAACTGTTACAGGATGGTCCGGTACCTAACGTACCAAACACTGCCACCTGACAGTTACCTCACACACTCAAATCGCACAAGCGCCTAACACACATTTCACACAATTACAATCTGATATCCTAACACCCCCCACAAGATCAGGGACTAGAGAAACCAACGACACTGAGCTTGAACCGTAGAACAGAGTACCCAGCTGTAGACAGTGCCTTAGTAAAAATGTCAGCTATTTGATCCTGTGTGGAGAGAAAACGAACATCCAAGGCTTTGGCAGCAACCAGTTCTCGTACATAATGAAATGCAATTTCAATATGTTTCATTCTATTATGAAAAATAGGATTTGCTTTCAGATATGTAGCTCCCATGTTGTCACACCACAAAACAGGGACTCCGGGTGTGGAAAATTGCAACTCAGTAAGAAGTGATTGATTCCAGACAATTTAAGATGTAGCATCAGCCAAAGCACAATATTCAGCTTCTGTGCTGGATCTGGAGACAGTTTTCTTCTTTCTAGAGCACCAAGAAATCAAGTTAGGACCTAAAAAAATTTCCATACCACCAATGGATCTTCTATCAGACATATCACCATCCCAGTCAGCATCTGAGTAAGCCTGTAATTGTAGTGCTGAAGCCCTCTTAAATTGCAGACCAAAGGAAATAGTACCATTCAAGTACCTTAAAATTCGCTTGACAGCTGACCCGTGTGCATTGGATGGATTTTGCATATGCTGACAGGCTTTGTTAACAGCAAATGCAATGTCAGGTCTGGTGACTGTAGCATATTGCAATGCTCTCACTGTGCTTCTATAAAGAACTGGATCTTCAAAAGGGGTAGCATCAACATCAGTAGGAGATGGTAAGATTGGAGTTGATGTTGGTTTGGAAGCATTCATTTTGTTCTTGAGAAGCAAGTTGGTAATGTATTTCTCTTGAGATAACAAAATACCTGCAGAGTTGGTGATGGCTTGAATACCCAAGAAAAAATGAAGAGAGCACGAGTCTTTAATAGCAAATTCTTTGCCGAGAGCAGCAATGGGAGTATCAATGTCCTTGGAAGAGTTGCCAGTTACCAAAATATCATCTACTTAAATGAGAATGTAAAGTACAGACTGATTTGTAACACTGTAGAAGAGAGAAGTATCTGTCTTGGATGGCAGAAAGCCATGAGAGCATAAGAATTTACTCAATCTCTCAAACCAAGCTCTAGGAGCTTGTTTTAAACCATATAATGACCTACGAAGTTTACACACATGATTAGGAAGAATTTTATCTGCATATCCAGGTGGTTGAACCATAAATACTTCCTCAGATAAATGTCCATGCAAAAATGCATTCTTTACATCCAATTGTCTCACCTGCCAGTTCTTGAATAGTGAAATAGAGAGAATTATTCTGACAGTGGTAGGTTTAACCACAGTATTAAAGGTATCTTGATAATCAATACCTTCTACTTGATTGTATCCTTTAGCCACTAATCTGGCTTTATATCTTTCTATGGAACCATCTGCTCTTCTTTTAATCCGAAAAATCCATTTACATCCAATGACATTTTGACCATCTGTAGCAAGAACTAACCTCCAAGTACCATTTTGAAGTAATGCAGTTATCTCTTCATCCATTGCATCTCTCCATTTTGGATCCTAACAAGCCTCAGTATAGCAAGTAGGTACTGTGATATCCTCACACACACTTTGAACTTCAGAAGCAAATATTCTAGGCTTAGGTTTATAAAAACCCATTTTGCCTCTTGTTTGCATTGGATGAGCATTAGTGACAGATGAAGAACCAGTGTCAGTGTTTGTAGTAGAAGCTGACAGTTGAGGAGAGTCACTTGAAACAGGTGCATCAGTAGAGGATGAAATGTCAACCTCAGTAGGAATATGTATTGGTGAAGATGAACTGCCACTGACAGGTATAACAGATGGTGTGACAGATATTGTTGAAGAAGCACCAGATGAAGGAAACAATGTAGCATATGGAAATGTATTGTCATCAAACTTTACATCCCTAGAAATGATAATCTTGTTGGTACTTGGATTGAAGCATCTATAACCTTTATGCATTACACTGTAGCCAAGAAAGATACATTGAACAGATCTTGGTTCTAACTTATGATGATTAAATCTTCTTAGGCATGGATAGCAGGCAGAACCAAATGTGTGTAAAAACAGATAATCGGGTTTGACATTGAACAAACATTCTAGAGGTGATAATTGATCCAAATTTGGTGTAGGTAACATGTTAATTAAGTAATTGGCAGTTTCAAATGCATAAGACCAAAAAGATATAGGCAATGAAACATGATGTAATAGGGCTAAACCAGTTTCTACAATGTATCTATGTTTTCTCTTTGCTGTGCCATTTTGAGCATGAGCATGAGGACATGAAACTCTATGTCCTATGCCACAAGAATCTAAATAAGTAGACACATTTCTGTATTCACCTCCCCAATCAGATTGAATGAACTTGATTCTTCTATTAAGTTGATTCTCAACAATATTTTTGAATTTAACAAAAGTTTCAAGAACTTCATATTTATATGCTAGGGGATACAACCATGTGAATCTACTGAATGAGTCTATGAAAGAAACATAGTACTTGTAACCATTAATTGAACACAATGGTGATACCCATACATCTGAATAAACTATATCTAAAGGACCATAGACATTATTAAAGCTTGTACCAGTAGGATAAGGTAGTGCATGACTCTTGGCTGTCTGACAGGAGGAGCAAAGTGTTGAAGTCAAATGAGTGTCAATAACTTCATCCATTGAAGAGAGAATATGCTTGAGTGTTTGGTAAGATGGATGTCCAAGTTTATTATGCCATTGTGCTGAAGAAGATATCCCAGAGGAGAGAGCTTGTTTTAGTTGTGTTGTAGTGAACACCATATGATATTGACCATCTCTAATAGGACCATGAAGCAGAACTTTGTGGGTAACCATATCTTTTATAAGAAATTTATCAGAATGGAATTCAAAATAGCAATTATTCTCCTTAGTAAATTGAAGAAATGATATCAAATTCTTGGTGATAGATTGATCATGAAGTACATTTGAGATGGTAAATTTAACAGAGTCATTGTGTAATGTAGAAGAACCAGTATGAGTAATGTGCAAACCTGATCCATTTCCAACTCTGACTTGATCAGTGCCTTGGTATTCTGAGTGTAAGTTGAGGTTTGATAAGTCAGAAGTAATATGATGAGTGGCTCCTGAATCAGGTATCCAACCAGAAGAAGAAGAAGGTGTAGATTCATCATTGTAAGCAGCAAATGCTTCTGGTTCAGGACACCAGTAATCATCACCATAAGAATCATTGGAGGTGTAATAAGCTTGCATTGAGTAGTCACTTGGTGTATATCTGTATCTACATTATGGAGCTAAGTGACCAGGTTTCTTGCAGAGCTGACATTTGACATAATAGTTGTATCTTGGAGGATAAAAATTAGAGTTGTCCTGTCGACCACCTCTAGCTCCATTTCTGCCACCTCTAAAACCTCCTCTGAAGTTACCACCATTTCTATTTCCTCTAAAACCAGAATTACCAGATCTTCCGTAGTTACCACAATTTTGAGGACTTGACCAATATTGATTACCAGCATAAGATTGATTAGAGTAATGTGGTTAATGTGGGTAATCATTGTGTGGATACACATTGGAGCTAGGATATTGTTGATCATAATAATTAGGTCCTGAGGGAATTTTTTGTTGTTGTGTAACATTTGCAGAAGCAGAATTAAGATCTAGTTTGGATTCAGCATTAACTCTAACTTCTTCAGATAAGAGTAAACCTAAGAGCTCAGATGAATTAATAAGATTCTCATTTTTCAATTGTTGAGTACAAATTGAAGTTTTAAAAGCATTGAACTCAGAAGGTAAACCTTGTAGGATATGAATTACTAAATCTTCATCAGAAACAGATCTATCAATTTGAGCTAATTGATGGGAAATAGAACGGGCTTTATTTAAATAAATTAGCATTGAATCTGAGCTTTTCTTTAATCCTATCAAATCAGTTTTGAGTTGTAAAAGATGAGATTTAGTAGTTGAGTTATAATTTTGTTCTAATCGATTCCATATCTTGTGAGAAAAAGTGCAATCTATAACCTGAGAGTGAATTTCTTTAGTTCAAGATGAAAATAACCAGGATAAGAGAGCAGAATCTTGATTTACCCAATAATTGTATGCTGGATTCGGAACAAATTAATTGTCAGGATCGTTATCAACAAAATCAGGATCGACGATAATAGCAGCACCAGCAGGTGATGTTCGTCTGAGATACTTCACAGGACAGTGAAATGAGCCATTAACGAATCGAAGGAGATCATAACTACGTAAGAGAGGAGCAATTTGTAATTTCCATAGAGGGTAATTCGTTGCAGATAGTTTTGTTGGTGGTTTGAAAGTTAATGGAATGTGTTTATTGGATTCTGATTTTGTCATTTGAATTAGGTTGAACAGAGATCTGATAATGAAGGTTTTGAATTAGTTAGGGTTTGAAAAAAGTATCTGATACCATGTTGAGAAGATAAAAGTCGTTAGACAATCTTCTTTGATTTGAATTTCATTTTACAGGGTTTTTTGATTTTCTTCATAACTATCTCAGAAGAACAACTGAGATATTTAAACACGCTCGAACTTTTATAGGATTGGCCGGTACCTAACGTACCAAACACTGCCACCTGACAGTTACCTCACACATTCAAATCGCATAAACGCCTCATACACACATTTCACACAATTACAATCTGATATCCTAACAAAGAATGAGTTAGGTGACATCATAAATGGACACATGCTTGGACTTGGTGCTGCTAGATCAAAAATGATCGAGCATCTCTAGAGCAAACTTTTTTCCAAATATGCCCAGAAATGTATTAAGATCATCAATTGAGAGTGTGACTGCTGCTTATAAACAAACACTCGCGGGTACACATAAGTGGATCGACTCGTGGCCTAATGATGAAACAAATACCATTGGGACTGTGGTTAAGGGGAATGAGGTTACAATTATACAAACTGATGAGTTCTTTAGAAGGAACCTAAAATCATGATATGGAGTTATTATACGTAACAAAACTGATGAGTTACAATTATACAAACTGGTGTCCCAATTGTTGCATCTGCCGTGGTTTTTGATCAAGGAAAACCAGTCTCATCTCTTTATCATAAGTTGCAGGGAATAAATAGAGGTTTAGAGTTTGCGATAAAGTATGGACTATGTAATAATGTCACGGTTTATTGCTCTTCGCGCATTGCTGCTGATCTTGTCGGATCAAGGTTTGAATGTCGTAACTATGACCATCGTTGAGAAGGATTTTCAGGAAATTGCGGAGAACTCATTTATGTTTTATTTTCCCATTTATGAGGTAAGGAGAGGACATAATAAGGTTGCAGACTATCTTGCAAAACTTGGGGTTCAAGAACGAGGAGATAAATCCTATGTTAGGCGTATAATTAGGCAGTATATGTTTAGCCTTATATTCAGGCAATCAAATATATTGTTTACATAATTATGTTGATATTCATACCGTTGTAATCCTTGTATACAGAACCCTAAATGGTAACATCAATATAAATATACGGATCTCCTATCCAGTGAAGGCAAGGAAGATAATTTATCTTCATGGTTTCAGGCCTCACATCGATCCTCTCGTGAATAATTCTTCTAATACATCCGCTGCAATGGCTTCTTTTCCTTCTCCAACAACCCTCTCCTTAAATCATCTTCTTTCTTTTGTGTCCACTAAACTCGATTCTGAAAAATTTCTCGTCTGGAAAAAGAAAATTGATCCCCTTCTTCTCTCTCAAGATCTTTACAAATATGTAGATCCTGATGTTCCCATTCCCTCTCGTACAATTGCTTCTGAAAATAACACTCAAGTTCCCAATCCCTCTTATATTGAATGGCAATCCATGGATAACCTTCTCATCAGTTTTCTTCAAGCAACCTTTACTGCTCCTACCCTATCTCAAACTCCTAGTTTTCCAACATCTCGTACTCTCTATAGCCATCTTGGCTCATCCTTTGCTTCCCAAGTCAATGCTCGTACACACCAACTTACCATTCAACTCCAAACTATTCAAAGAGGGTCTCAAACAATAAATGAATACATTTCTCAAATCAAATCTATTTTTGATGCCCTAGCAAATACTTCTTCCCCTATCTCTGATTCTACTCTTGTTCTCAATACTTTACGTGGTCTTGGACCTGATTATGATCCATTTATAACAGCTATTTAAACCCGATAAAACCTTCCCACCTTTTCTCAACTTTTTCCTCTTCTTCTCAGTCATGAACAACGTCTTCTTCAATCACAAAATATTGCTGGCAATTCTTCATCAACTGCATTCTTTGCACGTCGTCAAAGTTCTTTGAACCAACAGTTTAATTCTTCTCAAGTATCTCCTCATGGTCCTACAAATAATATCAATCGGTCTAACAATGGTAATAACAATAGAGGTCGTGGTCATGGTTACGGACGTGGTTTTGGACGTGGTAGAGGTGGTCGTGGATTTGGTCGTTCACAAAGTTTTCAGCAACATCAACCATCAATTTTAGGTGCGCCACCATCATTTTCTAATCAAGCAACTCCGTGCCAACTGTGTGGCAGACAAGGACATCTTGCGCCTGAATGTGGTCATCGTTTTGATCATTCTTATCAGCCAACAGATCTCCCACATGCTTTAGCGGCAATGCAACTACACGGTATACCTTACGATCAACATTGGTAACCTGACTCTGGTGCTACTCATCACATGACTGCAGACGCAAGTCAAATGGAAAATGCAACTGTCTATACCGGTACTGAAAAAGTAGCAGTCGAAAATGGTATGCTTTTACCTATACTTCATACGGGTGATATTGTCTTACAAACTCCTACTCACAATTTTTCCCTCCAAAAAGTTTTGCATGTTCCGCACATTAAGAAAAGTTTGATATCAGTCTCTCAACTCACCAACGATACTAATTATTCAATTACTTTCGATCGTTTTGGTTTTGTTGTACAGGACCGACGAACGGGCAAAACACTGCTTAAAGGACCTCGTAAAGGGGGGTATATCCACTTAGGACTGATTCGGAAAAACGGATTAAATCTTTCCCCCCCTGCTGCAAACATTGGTGTTAAAACAAACTCAAAAATATGGCATTATAGATTGGGTCATCCCATCATAATGTTTTAAGTTCTTTAGTTTCTAATAAAAGTCTTCCTACTTCTGATAAAGTACACAAGAGTATTGGAATTTGTGAGAATTGTTTTCTTTCCAAACATCATCGTCTATCTTTTGTGTTGTGTGATCATAAATCTAATTCTATTTTGTCTAAAATCCATTCTGATTTATGGGGTCCGTCCCTGGTTGTCTCTAAGTCTGGATTTCGATATTTTCTCTTGCTTGTTGATGATTGCTCACGTTTTACTTGGCTGTATTTCTTACGAAATAAAACTCAAGTCTTTAATTGTTTTAAGAATCTTAAAACTCTCGTAGAAAATCAGTTCAATGCTTGTTGATGATTGCTCACGTTTTACTTGGTTGTATTTCTTACAAAATAAAACTCAAGTCTTTAATTGTTTTAAGAATCTTAAAACTCTCGTAGAAAATCAGTTCAATGCTTCGCTAAAAATTCTTCAAAGTGATGGCGGTGGTGAATATATTTCTCATCCTTTCCGTGATTATCTTGTTCAAAATGGCATTTTTCACCAATTTTCTTGCCCGCATACACCCCAACAGAATGGTGTTGCCGAGCGAAAAATCCGTCACATAGTGGAAACAGGTCTTACTTTACTACACCACAGTAGTTTACCGAAATCTTTCTGGCCTGATGCTTTCCACACAACTGTTTACTTAATCAATCGAATGCCGACACCGGCTTTACATGGTTTTACACCTTACGAAAAATTATATAATCGTTCTCCCGATTACACCTTTCTGAAAGTGTTTGGTTGTCGATGTTATCCATTTTTAGTACCTTATCGTAAAAATAAACTCGACTCCAAAACAAAGCCATGTATTTTTCTTGGGTATAGTGATAATCACAAAGGCTACAAATGTTACGAACCGATTTCTAATCGCATTTATATATCTCGAGATGTCGTTTTTGATGAGCAATTATTTCCTTATGCCCAGTTAAATACCAGCATCCATCAACAAAGTCTCACGTCCAAAGATAATACTGGATGGACTCTTCCCAATATATGCTATTCCACCCGTTCCCTTCCTGTATCCAGTAAAGTGTCTTCTCAACCACTTAACTACCAACCATTCTTGTCATGTTCTCACAATCAGGTCCAGTCATCATTGATACCTCCATTAAGAAATTCTAATGTCTCCTGTTTGCCGGTTAACCCCACCTCATCTACCAATTCTGTCTTGGAATAAACTCACCACCCCACCATTGCTCAACTGCCCACTTCAAGCCATACAGAAGCTACGTCATCCACAAGTACACCAGTAACTACAGTTAATAGTGCAGCATCTTCTTCTAGTCAGTCTCCTGAGTACAGCGATCCCCTACTACCTGCAGTGCAGCCTCGTTCGACGGTTCCTGAACAACACACTATGCAGACTCGATCCAAGTCAGGTATATAAAAACCCAATCTCAAAATGTATCTTTTAGCTACAAAGCATCCAATTCCAGCCAGTTTTTTGTCTGTTTTAAGCGATATTAAGGCCACACCATCATCTTATACCACTGCATCAAAGTATCCACATTGGCTAAATGCTATGCTAGAAGAGTTTAATGCCCTCTTAGCTAATCGCACATGGTCACTTGTTCCTAGAACTCCTTCTATGAACCTTGTTGGTTGCAAATGGGTCTACCGAATTAAACAAAATTCGGACGGATCCATTAACCGCTATAAGGCTCGTTTAGTTGCGAAAGGTTATTCTCAAATATATGGGTTAGATTATGATGAAACTTTTAGACCCGTTGTAAAACCAGTCACAATTCGACTTGTTCTTAGTATTGTTGTAGCTTCGTCTTGGCCTATTCGACAACTAGACGTGAAAAATGCCTTTCTTCATGGTTTTGTTGATCGAGACGTTTACATGGTCCAGCCACCCGGTTTTGTTGATAAACAATATCCTTATCATGTTTGTAAACTTCACAAGGCTCTCTACGGACTTAAACAAGCTCCGCGTTCTTGGTTTCAACGGTTCACTTCTTACTTATTTCAGCTGAAATTTGTTGCATCTAAATCTGACCCCTCTTTATTTGTGCGTAGATCTTCAGATGGCATACTTATTCTCCTTCTTTATGTTGATGATATCTTGCTAACGGGTTCTGATCCGGCTTTGTTTTCTTTTATTCATGATCTAAACAAACAATTTTCCATGACAGACCTTGGGGATCTCCATTATTTCCTTGGAATGGAAGTTACCAAAACTCCTACAGGTCTTTCTTTGAGAAAAATTAAGTATACCCTTGACATTCTTAATCGTGTTGATCTTGTGAACTCAAAGCCAGTTTCAACCCCTTCTTCTTCTGGTGGAAAATTATCTAGTTCTGATGGAGTATTGTTTGACAATGTTACTTTGTATCGTAGTTTGGTAGGTGCTCTTCAGTACTTAACCATGACTCGACCCGACATTGCTTTTTCTGTAAACCAAGTTAGCCAGTTTATGCATGAGCCTACTGACGTGCATTTTCTTGCAGTAAAACGCATTTTGCGGTATCTCAAAGGAACACTAGGTCGTGGAATCCATTTTTCTTCTAATTCTTCGTTTCAGATCCGTGCATTTTGTGACGCTGATTGGGCTGGCGATCTAGATAATTGACGATCAATCACCGGTAATTGTGTGTTCTTTGGTAACAATCTGATTTATTGGTCATCCAAAAAGAAAAACTCTGTCTCTCGATCCAGTACCGAAGCCGAGTATTGTGCACTAGCAATAACTGCAGCCGAAGTAGCCTGGATTCAATATTTACTTCACGACTTGGGTGTTTACTTAAAGCAACCTCCTTTTTTTTGTGACAATATTAGTGCTACTTACCTAGCTGTAAATCCAATCCTACACTCGCGGACAAAGCATGTTCAGATAGACTATCACTTTGTTCGTGAGAGAATTGCTCGTGGTTCCTTACATATCAAGTACATTTCAACTAGATACCAGCTCGCTGATATTTTCACCAAAGGTCTTGTCAAGGAAAAACATCAAGATCTGTGCAACAAGCTGTTTCTTACTGCTGTGCAACGTTCAGCTTGAGGGGGAGTGTTAGGCATATAATTAGGCAGTATATGTTTAGCCTTATATTCAGTCAATCAAATATATTGTTTCATAATTATGTTGATATTCGTACCGCTGTAATCCTTGAATACAGAACCCTAAATGGTAACATCAATATAAATATACGGATCTCCTAGCCAGTGAAGGCAAGGAAGATAATTTCTCTTCATCCTCGTGACTTTCCACAGGAACTGAAACACATGCTTAATTTACGCAGATGCGCAATAATGGGATATGATGCATCATGGTATTCAGCGTCAAACGTGGTAATTAACTAGAAGCTAACGTCAAATATGCATAGAATGTATGGAATGGAGGTTCTCTATACCCACTCAGAATGACTATATAATAATAAGCAGTTTATAAGTAAATGTAATCATGGTTGGCATCCTCATTAGTAGCCACAATGAACCAAAATAAAACTGCAACACCAGTCTGATAGGTTGCTTGCTAATGAATCCTTCCCATGGAGATGGAAAAGAAGCACTATTTGAAGACAAATCAATTATGTTGGTTGGGGACTAACGGTGCAGTTTCCTATTCGAAGTATCACTTTCTGTAGAACGACACCAGTAAATACATCACTATCATAAGCCGTATAAAAACCCTAAACGAGAATACGTGAACGATGAATTCAGATCCCTAAAATTATGTTGTGTTCACATATACAACTGGGAAAGCTCTCACTTCCCTGTATTTTTCCGGCATCTCTTATTCAACTCTCAAGTGTAAACGAAAACGAAATATGTCACCAATTGAAAGAAGGTCGAGACGCTGAGTCATTAAGAAAATGAAAAATTATTCGACTCTCAAGTATAAACGAAATATGTCACTAACGCATGCATCACACTGTTCCAGTGAGTTAGGTCGAGACGCCGAGTCATTGACAAAATAAAAAATTAACAAAGCTTAACCTCAAAAAAAAAAAAAGGAAAAGAAAAACACTACTGTATTTCACTGAGACAATACCAATAGCATTAGGATCGCACAGGTTACTTATCATTGGAAATGAGAAACTCAGAAGTTTATAGAATGCTATGGTAACTCCAAAAACTAAACAATGATTACCAGTTTACAGGTTTATGTAATCAGGATTCACATCCTTCTGTAGTTGCTCACCGCTTCTTGTCTCCTCAATTTTAACTGACTCCATCTCTATTGTATTTTCTTTCCCTAATTCTTTCAACGAAACTAAGGTGTTCTTGTGAGGGGATACTTGATGCAACCGATTCTTAAACATCACAAGTCTTTTCGAGGTTGAAGTTTTTGTGTCATAAATGTTGAGATAATTATAAGTATAAGTTAAAACACCATCTCTCTTTGTAACCGCTAATGGAATGCTACCGTCATCCCTAAACTCTTTACTCCAACCCAATGACTGATGTTCCTTCCCCTCTTTCATCTCATGATTGCCATTCTTCGCTTTTAATAGCCATATGGCACAAAATCCGTCTCCTTCTTTATCCAGATTAATAGCAAAAGACAAAAACCCATCTATAACGTTCATACCACACTGATACCAATCACTTTGGAAGTCTGGTAGTGAAAGATTTTCAGAGAACTTTTCCTCCAAATCGAAAGTTTTGATCATTTCTAGTTTATCATCCAGCCAATAAAGAGTTCTATTGGCGAAAACACCATTTCCGCTGAATCCAAAATTGATGTTTCCAATGTTTCTCCATCCATTGCCCCTACCTAGGACGTATATGTAGATTTGTACATGGGTCTCCAAAGAGTCCAAACTACACATTCCAACAATTTTATATTCATCCGTAGAAGAAACATAACCAAATCCATGCATCCAACAATAATATTGATCGTCAGTATCGCCACAATTAATTTCTGGAAGCATAACAAGTTCTTTGGTGATAGGGTTACAGACACAAACAGATAGGCCTCGAGCAAAACAGATTAAACCATTATAAGAATTCACAAATATCGCATCCCAAAATGGAGAGGTCAAATTAATCCTTTTAATTACATGAATGGGGTTTGTTGACTCATCATGATTCTCATTATATTCAATATAGTAAAACCTTTGGTCAAAGCAAGAAAACCCAATTTACGAGAATTAGGAGAATGATTAAGATGATCTAAGTGCATCTTCGAGAAGAATAGATGCCGAACAAGATTTCTCCAGGTTTTGCATACTAATTTGCATTCCAAAACTGATTCGGCTGATACTCGACTTAAAATATCTAATATAACCTCTTCAGGTAGATAATCAAAATACTCCATGAAACCTTTCTACTATATTTTTTTTTAGAGAGAACTGAAAATCTTTTTTTTTTTTAGAGAGAAAGGAAAATCTTTTTAGGGTTTATGAAATA
Source organism: Papaver atlanticum (assembly GCA_023531105.1). Lineage (NCBI taxonomy): Eukaryota > Viridiplantae > Streptophyta > Magnoliopsida > Ranunculales > Papaveraceae > Papaver > Papaver atlanticum. The sequence continues at coordinate 41,294 of JAJJMB010008074.1, read as the reverse complement.
GTCAGACAAACAACGGAAGACATCATAGTGCACGATTTCTAAACCGTTGGAATGTGAGCTACTAAGTTCACTGAGTTCTTTAAACTGTAATCACTGAGCTACTAAGTTCCCATCATAATGCAGTGCGGAAGCAGTACGAGTTTTCTTGCTTTATGAAGACCTCATCGAGATAAAAGCAAAATATGCAATATGTCATGCACATTTCATTTGCACATAGTTAACTTTTTGTCACAGTTAGAATGCCCTCAAAATTAGAATTGTGCGCTTACTACATGACAGCTTTTGATTAGTGTATGAGCGCAATAAAATATCCTTCTATACTAGATTGTTACCAAGTAGTGTGGATCAAGGGTGATTCTCAGAACGGAAATTTCAAATGGACTAGCATATTTGGTCCTTGACTGTTGAAATTTTGTAACCAAGGGAACTGCCCTTCGTTACTAGTTTATCTTTCAAGGTACATCGGAGTAGTATGGGTACCAAGACTCTCCAAAATGCTTCTGTATTTGCAACCTAAACAGTATGCCATTGATATGTTAATACCGTTCTAAAAACAGCTAACGAAGGATATATATGTTGCTGCAGATTTTAACTGAAATATAACAACCAAAAATTTCTTCCTTAAGTTTACCATAATTGAGGACTAAATTGATTCATTTCTCCATGATATTTTCATCAACCTGGTCCTGACATCATGCATGGAACTAAGAATTTATGTTACCATGAAGACATATGCTTAACTTTAGTTTTCGGTGCGGCTACGATGTGGTCGGGCCACATACTCAAAATATGTGTCCCCTCTTTAAATGCTAACATGTCATTTAAAATAGAATAAAACTTTTAGGACAGTTTTATTACCTAACTGTTTAGGTTTTTTCTTTTACTAACTTCCTACTTTTTCTCAAAAAGTTAAGCGGTTTACGGGATTTGGAGGGGGCAGGTTTTATAGTTGAACAGGTGTCAAAAAAAAAAAAAAAAGGAGGACATCTTAGACGGAACGTTTAGTTTTTTTCTTTTTGATCGATTGGTGCTTAACTTTGGTTACTCTTTGGTAATTCTTTTTTTTTTTATCAACAAAACGATATATTATAAATAGATAGAAAGAATTAAAGAATTACAAAAAATAAAACTGTTTCATAGATAACAGTTTGAATTAAAAACTTTAGGAACTATCTTCTAACTAGATCTTTCCATTTGAAGACTAGTTCTTCGAATCTAACATTCCTTAGGCTATGAGAAGAATGAGACCAGTACAAAAGGTTCGCTTTCATGTCTAAGATGATACTGCGCACATCTTTCTCTCTTGGCTCTTCATCAAACGTACGACGATTACGCTCTTTCAACAAAGTCCAACAAACGGCATATGGCAAAAATTTCCATAGAAAGTTTCCATTTTCAGAGAACATTTTTCTGTCGAACCCATTGTAAAAAAAAATTATATCTTCGCACTGAACCCAGCTGATTCAAAAGCTATCAAAAAATGTGATCCATATCCCTGAAGCAATCTTGCAGTGAATAAGCAAATAATTTATGGATTCCCAACCATCTTGACACATAGAACAACGATTTACTATGGTTTTTCCTATTTTAGCTAAATTGTCTTGTGTTAGTATGGAATTGTGATGTACCAGCCATGTAAAGAAATTAATTTTTGTTGGTACATTACTATTCCAAACAACACTAATAGGGAAATCACTGGGAGTATCATGTTCGTTTAGTGCCGAATAGCAAGCCCCATAAAGCCTTAAACCTTTGCCTTTCAAAAAAAGAAAAAAAGGTGCTACTTGGGTTTCTCTTTACAAAATCTCTCAGTGCTACATCTTACGTTGATCAATCTATCGCTCATTCTATATAAGTAGGCGCAATTAAACCGATAAATGGAAATTCTCCTTTTTACTTAAATTGTACAAAATATATAGTGATCCTCAGGCCCTCACTTATTTCTTTCTGTTGTTTGTATAACGATCCACTTTCTTATGGATCGAATCTGTATGGAAAACTAGGAAGAGATATAACATTGTATTTGTATCCCTTTAAACATGTGTTGTTTCAGACCTTCCGTTCAAGCAGCTACATCATCAGTACTTTCTATGAAACGTTGCAAACCCCATTTTCGCGGACACAACTTTTATAATAAGGTATAGATAGATTGATAGAGTGCTACTGTACTTAAGAAAGTTGCGAGGAATCATCGCGAATCCATGATTATCTTATTCTTACAGTACTGCAGCTAATTAATTAAAATCAGTGGTTGCTTAAAACTTAAACAGTATCGTGGATTCCTGTGGGCAATAAATTCCTCCTTAAGACAAGCTGGTAAGAAAAAAAAAATATATTTGCATCAATTAATCCGTTTGTTAACTGAGGTGCGCTTGCCGTCATGCAATTATGAGAAAATTAATGTTTAAATTAGTAAACCCTAATCCATCTATGGATGGGCGTACATGTATGCATAATGATAGGTTGGTATATGTTATATATTGGAGGAGTTCGTGGTGGTGTTCTGCGAGAAATAACTCGTCATTCTTCTGTTCAACAAATAGACATATGTGAGATAGTTGAGGGAGCAAACACATCGTAACGCACATGAGCTTGTATGTTCTTCTTATTTTCTACTGCGACTACAGTCTGGTCTTAATTGGTTTTGTTGTTGCGGTTCTTGACAGCAATTATAACAGAACAATATAAACAAGCTTCCATCGATCAATTGTGATACTAGGTCACTAATTCAAGTCTGAGAACAACAGACTAATAATAACATACATAATAAGACTAAGAATGACATCATTAGTAATTACCATGGAAATGGAGGATATCTTTGATAAAAGAGTTGAGGTTGGTATCGGATGAACCACCTTTTGCAAGTGCTTTTCTACATATATCCTTGAGTTCACTTGATCTTCTTCTCATTTCCTTAACTTCATTATTCGCATCTTCATCTGCTCCTCCATTTATGTTCATGAATTCCTTCACGATCGTTTCAACTTCACCCCTTTTGACCAGTGCTTTAGCTCCAAACTCTTTCATGACTTTCATTCCAACTTTCAAATCATCTACTATCAATTTTCTGTTTGGTATTTGATCAAAATATATCGGAAATGCAAGCATGGGCACACCGGCGTATATCGATTCAGTTACTGAATTCCACCCACAATGAGTCCAAAATCCTCCAACTGAAAAATGACAAAGTACCCTCAATTGATCACACCATGGCACTACTAATCTCCGACTACTAATAGTTGTATCATCAAGGTCGCCACCACCATCACCATGTATGCCTGAAGTAAGATACCCAGCACCACGTGAAACCAACAAATACCGAACGCCACTTTCATGCAACCCAGCCAATATCTCCTCCATTTGTTCTCCTGAAATTGAAACAGTACTGCCAAATGCGATGTACATGACGGAGCTTATAGGCTGGGAATCTAACCATTTTAAGTAATAAAGTTCCTTGTCATTTGCATAGTTAGCTATAGCTGATTCTATTTTCTTATCATGAGTTTGATGATGTTGATTAATGGTAGAGTTGAGGTTAGATATGGAAGGGCCAATCGTGTAAATTGGAAATTGAAATATTTCCTTCGAAGTGTCAGTGACTTGGGGTTCAAGCTCGTAAAAAGTAGGAATAAGAAGACATTGGACTTTATCCAACAAAGTGAAGGCTACCATTTCTGGGTTGAATTTTGGATCATTTCCTCTGGGTAAAAATGGCATATCTATCAATCTTGTTGGGGAAACTCCAGGAATATAATTTATCACCTCATCATAGCAATCTGTTGCACAAAATAAAGGAAACTCTAAATCAACATGGCTTTTATGTTTTTGTGACAAACTATATATACCGGATTATAAATCTATATGCATGAATATGTACCTGATGAGTGATCAAGGCTATGCCCATTCTTAGTTAGCAAGTCAGCATGAGACAACACGGAGAACATAAATGATGAAGCCGTCCAGAACGAAACCACCGGAATATTCCTTCTATTGCCGATTGAAAATGCCCATATCAAGCTAAAATCCGCTATAATAACAGTTGCCAGTTCAGATGTATCCATAACGTGCTCGAATGGAGCTTGCATCTCTGCAACTACGATTGCAAGGAAGGTCTCAAAGTCTAATGTTGATGACCTTACGAACTCTGAGGGAATCACATTGGGAATTGACCGGAGATGAATTTGAGGCGGTATTGGAGCTGGCTCAAGGATGCCAAACCACTCTTCCGTGACTACAAAAGTGATTTTAACATTATCACCTAATTTGTGAGCTAAATGCTTACAAAAATTCATCATTGGGTTGATAAGTCCTCTTGCTGGAAATGGCACTGCAACAATGTGGCATCTCTTCGCTGATTTCGGTTCCTGCTGATTGATCTCCTCCATGTCTCTCTAAAGTATATGATCCTTTATTCAATCGAAAACATATATACACACCAAAGTTGAGTTGACTATAACATATATCTAGATGCTTAAACAAGTCTTGAAACAACATATATTTATTGCATCATACAATCAGCCGACATGGTTTTTCCAAGTGCAGAAAAGAAGCAACGTATATTTATTTATTGCCAATTCGATTCAACTCATTTAGATGCAAAAAAAAGTCAAGCAATAAAAAGGCCCCAGGGGTTGGAGCTGCTTCGTGCTTGTTTCTCATGTGCTATGACGGATTGCGGTAGTCATTAGTTGCTCATCAAGGACAATATGTCAGTCTGGAATAAAATTATTTTACAACACGTATAATAATATTTACATCATTTCTGCCGCGGAAGTACAAATAGCTTTGTCACAGAATGTTGAATTTCTACAAGAAAATTAGTGGTTCAAGCTAGCATCCAAATATATGAAAACAGTTTGGACCAAATTAGAAGCTAGCTAAGTAGTTTATATTGCAACAACCTGCGCAATACGGTTATTAATTTCAAGTTGCATTTTGGTTTTGTCACTCGTCCCTTTGTTTGTACGTTTCAAAGTAGATGCTTCTTGGTTACTGCTTAATACAAAGATATAAACAAAGTTTTGGATTTCCATGCCTTCGTTAATCTGATTATGAAACTAAGTAACGTGAATACTGAATTCCTTAATGGATGAACGTTTTTTGAAGGGAAAATTGGGGATATTCCCAAAATCGATTGTCATCTTGGGGTATGCCCCAGAATTCTAGTTTTCGGGAATATGCCCTAGCCGTCCAAAATTCCATCCAAAACCGTTAAGTAGTCAATATCCGCACACACTTAGGATTACATATGCGAATTAAAAAACAGATATACTATATACTAACACATTTACAAGGTTCAGGAACATATTCTGACAGAAAAAGCCTTGAAGAAATTAGAGAGAAAGTTTAAACATATTTACGATAAATTGACTATTTAACGGTTCTTTGACGGAAACTGTTACTTTGGGGCATATTCCCAAAAACTGGAATCCTGTAATATATCCCAAGATGACAATCGATTTTGGAGCATATCCCCAAATTTCCCTTTTTTGAAATACTCCTTACCCTTTAAGTTTGAGAATGTCAACTCTTTAATTCACTGGTTTAAGAGGATTTTTTAAGGAACCGATTTGTTTGTTTTAGAATTCATCTGAATTTTCTGATCAGAGAGTTTTTTTCTTTTGACCTAGAAGAAGATTCGGTTGGTTTATTCCTTCTAAAACCCCGAAATAAATTAAGACGGGGAGAGTCGAAGACAATTGTGACAGATCTCTAATCAACCTTATTATAAATGATGCTTTCAAGTTGGGTTAGTCACTTAATTGTTGTTATAAGCATGTTTACGCAGACTACTGTGGCGTAACATCCGGTTACACATGTTTTGAGAGGATCCGTAGTTCCGTACGTAGCAGCAGTACAGTGGATTCCTCAATACCGCCTACGTGAGTGGGGGAGGGCAGGGGCTTCCTCCTAATTGGCCAAGAAATGGGAGGCAAGTGGAGACAGTGTCATAATGAGACAGACAATTCATGGACAGAGTATTGTGGGAATCGAACACTTTAAAGTATCCCTTACAAAACATGCATGAGTGGAAGGGCAGGGGCTTCCCCCTTGACTCATAAGCCCTCCTAAAATCTCTTGAATAGATTTGTCTATATAAGCCTTCCTAAAATCTCAAATATCACACACTTCTAAGCCAGTTAATTTTTCATTTCCTATCATATAGCACGTAATATTGCATACTCATGGCTCAAATACACAGGCTCCATATTCAAGACGAAGCAAAAAATTGCTCAGCAGACCAATTTTATAGTTTTCTCAAGACTGAGAGGACAAAGCTCCCACAGGTTTTTCCTCTTGGCTTCAAGAGTGTCGACATACTTGCAGGTGATGGAAAGAGTGTGGGCACAGTAAGGCTCTCGAAAATTGCTATGGGTAAGCAGAAAAAGCCTATTTTACCAAGATTTTTTTTTTTTTGTGAATTTTACCAAAAAGATAGGTTAATTGAGGATTTTTTAAAATATTATTTAGGGACTCCTAATGTGGTGACAGTGACGGATAAGACTGAAGCGGTGGACGATGAAAGTAGGACTCTTGGTTTCAGTGTCATTGATGGAGATCTCTTGCGTATGTATACGAAGTTTGAGTACAAATTGACTGTAACTCCACTAGTTACACAAGCAGGTGATAAACAAAGCTGCCTAGTGGAATGGTTTGTGGAATATGAGAAAGAAAATGAAGATGTCCTTAATCCTACTGAGTATGTGGAGTTGGCAAGTAATATTACTAAAACCATGGGTAGCCACCATGACAGAATGGCTTAATTCATGTACACATGACAAGGTTGTACTAATGATGCTTGAGTATTATTAGCTTAAGCATGCTTTGCATAAATAAAACTTCGATGAATCCGTCTAAGAGCATCGTCCCGCTAGTTTTCCTCACTAATTAACAATGATGGCAACAATGATAACCGAGTTATTCACTGATTAATTGAAACTTAAAAGTAAGAGTCACTAAAGTTCGTTAAAACCACTATCGCCGGTCAAGTCAGTAGGTAAACATTGTCTGTCTTTGATTCTAAGCAGGAGACTACCTGTACGTGAAATCACTCTTGCTTCGGACACAATACAAATTTGACTTCTAGGTACAAAAAATGGTACTCACCCCGTGGCGCTATTCTAGAGTCGAAACAAGTTAACAAAATAGGATCACATACATATTATCTTAGCCAAGTTTCCTTCATTTGTAAGCAAAAATTATAATTGTAATTTCCATTTCACAACCCTATTATGTAAGAAAGAGAGCAGGAGAGAGAAAAGAGAGAGGGGGACACATAATTGTAAAAGAGAGGCACACCATCTTCTTCCTCCATCACCTAAAACTAGATCCAGAGCTCTACCCAAAAACCCATTAATGGAGATTCTAAATGTAATACTCATGTAATTCCAACAATCATACTGAAGAACCATGGATGTAGATCACATTTATCTAACCATGTAAAAAATCTTTATGTCCATCTTTAGCATTTCATCTTCATTTTCATGTCTAATATGTTTAATCTATAGAAATTATTAAGGGGTGTTAGTTGTGGGATTTCCTGCAACTACAAATTTCATTGGTGGGTGAAGTTAATTAGCCAGCATCCAGGCTACCAGTCCCTTCGACGGTTGAGCGTTAAGGCTTTTATTAAGCTATACCCTCAACATGCAAACATGTTACACCATCTGCTAGCAGGTCTTCCTTGCTATGCTTCACTGGGAAGGGAACATGTGGGTATGCTAATCTTACGGTCGTGAATACGTAATCCCAATTAGAGTGGTGTGCCCACCCCTGTCTGGTTAACCATTGCGGCACAGAATGTGTCAAAGATTTTGCCTACATATGTGGGTTGTGCAAGGCGTGGCAGGCCGGCGTAAAAACTATGCTAAACTTTTCGGAGATTCTATCTTTAGCCTACTTTATACTTGCTACTGGAAAAAGGCTTCGGTTCTCGGTTCACGGTGAACTTAATTAGCATCCGGATTTACCAAGTGTAAGTAATGATGTAAACATGGAAGCAGTTTGGAGTATTTCTTGTACATGCTCGCACATGCATATATAGACTGTTCACTGTTGAGATAAAAATGTTGGGTATTCACCGGCCAAAATATAAAAATCATTAACATCTCATACTTTTTTTGTCTGACAAATAAAGAAAATCCCATTATGGAAGCACTTTCATGTACTCTCTTTATTTATAAATTAGCCAATGCTTGAAATCACTACTTGTTCAAGTCGCAGCATATAGATGACTAATAACGTTATTAATTATCATGGACATGTAGGATGTCTTTGACAAAAGCGTTATAGTTGGTGTCGTATGAACCACCTTTGGCCAGTGCTCTTCTACACATCTCCTTGAGTTCACTTGATCTTGTTCTCATCTCCTTGGCTTCATCGTTTACATCTTCTTCTGCTAGATCTTCAATTATGTCCATGAACTTATTCACTATCTTTGCAACGTCATCCCTTTTGACCACTGCTTTTTCTCCAAATTCCTTCGTGACTTTCATTCCAACTTTCAAATCATCCACAATCAATTTTCTGTTTGGAATTTGATCAAAAGATATTGGAAATGTAAGCATGGGTACACCTGCGTATAGAGATTCCATTACCGAATTCCACCCGCAATGGGTCAAAAATCCACCAATTGAAGAATGACAAAGTACCCTCAACTGATCACACCATGGAACTACTAATCTTCGACTATTAGTACATATCTCCTTATCGTCACCACCTTCATGTACACCTGAAGTAAGATGCACACCACGTGAAACCAACAAATATCGAACCCCACTTTTATGTATCCCGGACATAATCTCCTCCGCATGTACCCCCGATATTGGAATAGTACTACCAAATGCAATGTACAAGACAGATCCTATAGGCTGGAAGTCTAGCCATTCTTAGTAATCAAGTTCCTTGGCGTTTACATACTTAACTGTGTTTGATTCTATTTTTTTACCATCAATGTTATGATGTTGCTCAATGGCAGTGGAGATGTAAGATATGGAAGGGCCAACTGTGTAAATTGGGAAGGGAAATATTGCCTTCAAAGTGTCTGTGACTTGAGGTTCAAGCTCATAAAAGGAAACAAAAAGAAGACACTGGACTTTTTCTAACATATTGAAGGCTGCCATTTTTGGGTTGAAATTGGGTTCATTTCCACTTGGCAGCAATGGCATGTCTGCCAATCGTGTTGGCGAAATTCCAGGAATGTAATCTATCACCTCATCACAGCAATCTGTAGTACAAAATAAAGGAAACTCTCAACATGGTTGTAACTTTATTGTGAGAAACTATTCTAGACCATCTATCTATATGCATTGTTACATACCAGATAAGTTTGCAAGGCTATACCCATTCTTAGTTAGAAGGTCAGCATGATACATCACGGAGAACACAAAAGATGTCGACGGCCAGAACGAAACCACTGGAATATTTCTTTTATTTCCAATAGAAATTGCCCACATCAAGTAAAAATCCGCTATAATAACGGTTGTCGGGTCAGATGTGTTCAAAACGTGCTCGAATGGAGCTTCCATCTTTGCAAGTACGATTTCTAGGAAGCTGTCAAAGTCTAATGTTGATGATCTGACAAATTCTGAAGGAATTACATTGGGAATCGATCGGAGATGAATTTGAGACGGCAACGAAGCTGATTCAAGGATGCCGAACCACTCTTCCGTGACTACGAAAGTAATTTTAACGTTATTGTCTAATTTATGAGCCAAATCCTTACAGAAATTCATCATTGGGTTAATAAGTCCTCTTCCTGGAAATGGCACTGCTACAATGTGGCATCTCTTCCCTGATTTCTGCACCTCGTTGATCTCCTCCATGTCTTTCACAGGTAAAAACTGCTAAAGTTTAGGTGAAGTGTAATAGATAAGGTGAAAAATAGAAACCAAGAGACAAGGGCAGCTTGAATGTAAACTGTATTTAAAGTTTGTTAAAGTTTCATGAAATATATCAAGGTGACTACGAAATCAAAATGGAGAAAAGGACAACCCTATGACAGATTCATGCATCTGAAATACCTGTTCAAGTAGGCAGTAGCCAACCTGGTTTTGTGGTTTTGCGAGGTGGAAAAGAATCAACATGTAAATTAATGTAAAGTAACCTTATTAGATGATAACAAGTTAGATTGATTAATGATATAAGCATGTTTAAGCCAACTAATGAGGCGTAACATATGGTTATGAAAAATTTCATTAAAGTCAAGATGATCAAGTTGTACAAAATTTCATTTATCTTTTCCTCCAATAATTGTTTGCTAAACAAAATCAGTCAGCTAGTCTAGGTTCGGGAGAGACCGTAGCCCCGGATAGCTCCTTCCTTTTAATTACTTCCGCAATTTAAAACGCTACTCCTCAGTGCTCATCAACTGTGTTTGGGGTGGTGGGGTAGTTTCCCCCATTTCATTGGCCGGCACCTCCATTCACTGTAATTTACATGACATTATTACTACATTATCAGTCTTTTGGTGTTGCACCCGTTTTGACATATACTTTGCTCAGCTTGTATATTCTCTTGAGCGATAAGTTGAATTTGATACACAATAATGGAAACAAACAAAACACGAAAGAAGAAACCAAGAGAAAACACTCTTAGATGTTTTCAGTAGAAACCGAAAGGAAACCAAACTTTCAAACAAGTTCTGTCACGTAAAAAGAATGGAGAATCCGAACCAAAACTTCTCCATGACTCCATCCGTGGGTGAAAGAAAGAAGGCGGAATTGGCATCTAAAATTTAGTGGCTTCTGTGTATAATAACAATCGGAATATTAAATATGTTCTCTGTAGAAAATCTGATATCAAAGACTTAATGGAAACTTAACACAAACTTAACTCAAACAAATCTCTCTTAATTGATGTAATTCCACTCATGGCTAAACAACCTATTTATATGTTTAACAAACTTGACTCTCAAGAAATAAAGACTTTCCTAACATAACCAAACTCTAACAAAGACACTTCGAGAGAATTCTCACGTAAACAAATTCTAAAACCAGTAAAACTTGCAACCCAAGTTTACTTCTAAATACCGTACCACCGTGTCAACTAAACTAGTTGATCCACGCACTGTGTCAACAACACTTGTAGACCCACTCGGACTCTGTCAACTCTCATAGTTGATCCATATCAACTGTATCAATAATACTTGTTGATCCTTAGTGTAATCTTCTTATTATCTTGGTTTAACCTTCAACATCCTCCCTTAAACCAATATATTCTTTGCCAATCATTCCTAACTTTCCACGCAAGTAAATGAAAGTATTAGACTTCAAAGACTTGGTGATAATATCAGCCACTTTCTCTTCACTCTCACAAAACTCCACAGCTATCTCCTTGTTACTAACAAGCTCTCTGATGTAATGAAACTTAATATCAATGTGCTTACTCCTTCCATGAAGCACAGTATTCTTAGTTAGTGAAATTGTAGACTTGTTATCACAAACTATTGTTGTAGGTGTCTTCTGTTCTTGAAACAATGACTTCAGCATCATTCTTAACCAAATAGCTTGTGTAACACAGTTGATAGCAGCTATATATTCAGCTTCTGTTGTAGATAAAGCAACAACTTGTTTCTTTTTTTATGACCAAAAGAAAAAAACAGTTCCTAACTGAAATCCGTAACCTGATGTGCTCTTTCTTCCTTTTGTATCACCATCCCAATCACTATCAGTAAATCCAACCAGTTTTGGATCTTCTAAAATATAATAGAGAATTCCAAAGCTAGTTGTTCCTCTAACATATCTCAAAATACGTTTTGCAGCTTGTAAATGTGATTGTCTAGGTTCTTCCATAAACCTACTAACCAATCCAACAGCATACATGATATCAGGTCTTGTAGCAGTCAAATATCTCAGACATCCAACAAGACCTTTAAAGTCTGTTGAATTCACAAGTTCTCCTGACCCTTCTCTTGTGAACTTTAATCTCTTCTCTACTGGTGTTAAGATTGGTTTGTAATTATCCATCTTGGAACGCTTTAGTATTCCTTCTGCATATCTTTGCTGATTGATAAAAATTCTTCTTTCAGTTTGTTGTACTTCTATGCCAAGAAAATATGACATTAAACCAAAATCTGTCATCTCAAACTCCTTCACCATATCCTCCCTAAATTCATTGATCATGTCAGAACTATTTCCAGTGAAAATAAGATCATCTACATACAAACATACTATAATATGATTTCCAAGAGTATCAGCTTTCAAATATAAAGTATGCTCATGTGGACATCTTGTAAACCCTTTCTTAATGAAATAAGAATCTATTCTTGTATACCAACCTCTTGGTGCTTGTTTCAAACCATACAAAGCTTTGTTTAGCTTGTATACTTCATTTTCCTTCCCCTCCATAATGTAACCTACTGGTTGTTCAACATAAACTTCTTCTTCCAAAACTTCATTCAAGAATGCTGACTTAACATCCATCTGAAAATTCTTCCAATGCTTCTGTGCAGCTAAAGCAATTATCATTCTTATTGTATCAAGTCTTGCCACTGGTGCAAATACTTCTGAGTAATCTACTCCTTGTCTTTGTCTATATCCTTCAGCAACTAACCTTGCTTTCATTCTATCTACTTCACCATTTGACTTGTATTTTGTTTTATAAACCCACTTAACACCAATAGGTTTCTTTCCTGGTGGAAGGTTTGTCAATTCCCATGTGTCATTCTTCTCAATTGCAGTTCTTCATTCATGGCTTGAATCCAACCTTGTTCTTTGGATGATTCTTCATAAGTTACAGGATCACAATCTCCAAACAATGCAAAGTTCACCACATCCTCATCATTGTCTTCATCATCTCTTGATATTACATAATCATTCAATCTAGCAGGTATAACATATTTTCTTCTTGGTCTTGTAGTTTCTTGTTGTGGTATTGTTTCTGTTCTTGCTTCTTCATGATATTCTTCAACATTTTCTTGAGTTTGCACTTCTTCTCCAACTACAATTGGAACTGTTCTGATAGCAGCAGGTGGATCAACATTTCTTGTTGATCCAGTATGTGTATCAACATTCCTGGTTGACCCAGAATTTGGATCAACATTGTTTGTTTACCCAGTATTCCAATTCCATTGTGAATCTACATCAAAGATCACATCTCTGCTTGTAATTACTTTTCCTGTCTCTGGATTAAACAATTTATATCCTTTGTTTCCTGAGCTATAACCAATAAGAATACACTTTTCACTCTTTTCATCCAACTTCTTTCTAAGTTCTTTAGGTATATGTGCATATGCAATGCATCCAAAAACTTTCAGATGTCTTACACTTGGTCTTGTACCTCTCCAAGCTTCTTCTGGTGTCATATTATTCAAGCTATTTGTAGGACATTTGTTAAGTAAGTAAACTGCTGTATCAATTGCATATCCCCATAAATTCTTTGGTAAATTTTTGTTCTTCTTATAGTTCTTGCCATCTCCATTATAGTTCTATTCTTTCTCTCTGCTACACCATTCTGTTGTGGTGTATATCTAGTTGTTAATTGATGTTGAATGCCGTGTTCTTCCATGAAACTATCAACTATAGTATACTCTTTTCCTCTATCAGTTCTTGATATCTTGATGCTCTTACCAATCTGTTTCTCAGCATATGCTTTAAAACTTCTAAATGCATGAAAAGCATCACTCTTTTGTTTAAGTAAATATACCCATGCTTTCCTACTAGAATCATCAATGAAAGTTATGAAATAGTTATTACCTCCATGTGATGTAGCTTCTATAGGACCACATAAGTCACTATGAATGATCTCCAACCGTTGTTCTGCTCTTCTAGCTTTGTTAACTGGGAATGGATCTCTATGCTGCTTTCCAAAGATACAATTCTCACATCTTTGTTCTGGAAGTTCAATGAAAGGTAACCCTGACACCATCTCCTTCTTTGCCAAAGTTTGTAAACTGTTAAAGTTCATATGTCCCATCCTCTTATGCCATAACCAAGAGTCATTATGTACACTACTGCTGTAGCAACTTCCTTTTAATGCTGAATATTTAAAGGAAATAATATGTTTTTGGTCATCTGTACTTTTGCTATTAATCTTCTTCTTCTATCTCTGATAAATCAAAAACCATTGTAAATATTCATAGAGTAACCTCTTTCAGATAATTGATCCATGCTCAGTAAATTTTGATGTAACCTGGTATATAAAACACATCCATGTTGTATGCCTTTGAACCGTTCTTAAGAACAATTCCTATTCTTCCTTTTCCCATAACTGGAATTGTAAAATTATTACCAAACTTCACAGTTGATCTCACAGACTCATCAAGCTTATCAAATTAGTCTTTTCTACCACACATATGATTACTACAACCAGTATCCACGTACCACTTCAGTTGGGGTTGTTCTTCTGTTGTATGACATGCAAGTAGCATGTTTTCAGCTTTCTTTTCATCTTCTTCTTCTTCTTGACTTTCTGCAATATTAGCTTTGAAGTTTGCCTTGTAGTTATTAGCTGTTGTATTTCTAGGTTTTGTGCACTCAACGGAAAAGTGTCCAAAATCTCCATAGTTAAAACATTGAATATTTGATCTATCAACTGGTTTTCTTCTTTGATAACCTCCAGTATTAGATCTCCCTCCATTGGTGTATCTTCTTTAAAAACCTCCAGCATTAGGTTTTTCTTGATTGCTTCTCCAGTTTACTTGACTTTGAAGTGCTTCTTCAACTTGTTTTGCAACAGCTGTTTTCTCTAGCAATCTTTGTTCATATACTTGTAATGAACCCAACAACTCATCGAGAGTCATAGTTGTAACTGTGTTTCATTCCTCTATAGCAGTAACCTTTGATTCAAACTTCTCAGGAAAGCTTCTTAAGATCTTCTCTATAATAGATGAATCTTTTATAGTATCACCATTAGCTTTCATCTCATTGACAAGATTCAGTGTCTTTGATAAGAACTCTGATATTGTTTACGTAGCCTCCATCGGAAATAATTCATATTTTCTTTGTAAGGTTTGTAATCTAACCTTCTTGACCTTGTCAGATCCCTTGTAGTAATTTATCAATCCATCACATGCTCTTTTAACTTCTTTAATGTAGATAACTCTATCCATGAGAGATTCATGAATACCTTGATGAAGAATATATGTAGCTTTTGAATTCTTCTTATGGTTGTCTGTTAAAAGTGTTTGCGCAGTTCCTTCAAGTACTACTCCTTCTGCTGGTTCTACATAACCATCTTTCACGATATCCCATACCTCTTGGTATATGAAAATATTCTCCATCTGCAACCTCCAGTGTTCAAAGTTTTTACCTTCAAACACTGGTACCTTAATTGAACTCAAACTTGTCATCTTCTTCAACTTAAAAACTCATACCCACAGCTCTATAATCTGATACCAGTGCTCTGATACCAGATGTAGAAAATCTGAAATCAAAGACTTAATGAAAACTTAACACAAACTTAACTCAAACAAATCTCTCTTAATTGATGTAATTCGACTCATGGCTCAACAGCCTATTTATATGTTTAACAAACTTGACTCTCAAGCAATGAAGACTTTTCTAACATAACCAAACTCTAACAAAGACACTTCTAGAGAATTCTCACGTAAACAAACTCTAAAACCAGTAAAACTTGCAACCCAAGTTTACTTCTAAATACCATACCACCATGTCAACTAAACTAGTTGATAAACGCACTGTGTCAACAACACTTGTTGACCCACTCGAACTCTGTCAACTCTCATAGTTGATCCCTATCAACTGTATCAATAATACTTGTTGATCCTTAGTGTAATCTTCTTATTATCTTGGTTTAACCTTCAACATTCTCTTCTTTAAAAGAAACTTCAAATGTGTTCAGAGAATCCTTGAATGATTAACTTTAAGGGGTCGTGCAATCCATTTGTTTTCAGTTTCCCATAAGGTGGTCCACTGACATCGGAGAGTTAATTAATACGGGAGACACTGAAAGCAAGTGAACTCTGGATAAAAAGTTGGGTTAATTAATTAATAATATTACATTTAAGTGAATTAATTGTTGGTGCAAAATACCGCACACTCATTTGGTATGCGAAGTAACTCTTTAGAAGTAAGCGAACACAAACGCATACGACATATCCAAGATGAGGAACCAGATGACGTCACTTAAGTTACGATAAAAGTGTGAAGATCTATGCGGCAGTGAAGAATGTGTGAGAAAATATAAATGTCCAAGCGACTTTGACGCACATCAGATCCGAAATTAGGAGCATTATTAGCTGTCCTCCACTATGTAAACCCCTATATAAGGAACCAAAGGCCTTCGTAGGGAGAGAGATATTTTTGGGTGAGCTGAGATAAGATATTTAGGAGAGAGAAATTTATTTGTTTTCCAAGTTTAAGTTTTCCCCTATCATATTTGTATTTGTACTAAGTTTTAATAAAAGATCTTGAGTATTTCATAATGATTTCTTAGATTACTTCATAGATTATCTTTAGGGTGAGGTTGTAGGATTTCCTGCAACTACATTTTGACGCTAGAAATAGGGAGGATGATATATCCTGTGGGTTTCACCCTTTAAGAATAAGTTTGAAGTCATTCATAGTTTTTCATTGCTTTATCAACAATCTTTGAGAGTTTTAAAAGTTTAAGATCTGAAAAACACAACTTAACATTTTCATCCCAGGAAAACAATATTCATTAGTAACATTTTCAGTCCTTGGAAGAGTACTTGTTTAATTTGTCAAGAGAAAATATTGTTTTAGGAAAAATAACAGGAAGAAGAGGAGATAAAATTGTCAAATATGCATAAATGGGCGAAAGAAACAACAATGTTAGACAAATCCAAGAGCAGATCCAACAGAAGAACAACTGCAGCAGCCAAGCAGGCTTTGGCACACGAGATGGACGAGTGGAAACAATAAGGATAATCAGAGCAAAATAAGGAGGCAAGAGTATACGATGTAATTCAATAACCAAAACGATTATCAATGATGCAGACTTTCTCGCAGGAATCACAGGAAAAATACATAAACGGGATTATGAAAGGAGGAAAATCATGACGGTGGAAAAAGTATCTCCCCTAAAGAAGTGGGAAAAGAAGAAGATAACGTTTACAACGGATGAGAGACCGGAAGAAAACTTAGGGCGAACAGATCCCCTGGTGGTCATAATAACTACAGAGCGAAAAGAAAGGAGTGAAAGCGCGAAAGCCTCGGAAGAGTGGGCGTTAGATAGAACTTTGGTAGATACGGGCAGTTCGGTAGATATTCTATTCTATCGCGCATTCAGGAGCATGGGATACAAGGATGCGGATATGACGCTCTCCACATATAACATTCATGGTTTTAATAAAACGATAACAAAACCAAAAGGTGAGATAACCATGCGAATACTATTGGGAGAAATAGAAATTCAACTAACCTTGTGCGTAGTTGACGTAGAGTCACCCTATAATATGCTATTGGAACGACCATGAGTACATGCGATAAAAGGTGTCGCATTTACTCTTCATCAATGAGTGCGTTTTACAATACCAAGTGGAATAGGTGAGATTAAAGGAGATGCTTGAAGTGCGAAAGTATGCGGTCAAATAGATGTAAAAAAATATGAATGACGCGCAAAGAAGCGAAAAGATCGATGGAGGAAAGCAAAAGAATCGAGAAAGGAAGAAAAACTAAGAATATACATGACACGAGCACAGGAAGGAAAGGGAATACCAAGTGAGATCACAGATAAGGAGGGTGAACCAGTACATAAAATAAAAGAGCCATCACTAATAGGAGAACCAAAAGCAAATTTCACCATGGCAGAACCAACAAAAGAAATAAAAGTTGGGATAGAAGAAGAACCAAAGATGTTGAAAATCGGAACTAAGATGGGCAAAGAAGAAGAAGAAAGGACGATCAACCTTCTGCGGGAATATAAAGACATCTTCGCATGAAGCATGGACGAGATGCCAGGAATAGACCCTTCTGTTGCAGGCCGTAAGTTGGATATCAACAAGAACGGCGGCCATTCAAGCAGAGGATAAGGAAGATAGCAACAACATATCACCCTCAAATAGAAGCAGAGTTACAAAAGATGCTAGACACAAAAATAATAAGACTAGCAAAGTACCCAGAATGGATAGCAAACATGGTGGTCGTACCAAAGAAAAATAAAGGCATACGGATTTGCATCGACTTCAGCGATCTGAATAAAGCATGTCCAAAGGATAGTTTCCTCCTACCAGACATACCACAAATGGTTGAAGCAGCATCAGGTAACGATAGGTCATAACTTATGGACGGATATTAAGGATACAATCAAACCCCTTTGGCTGAAGGAGATCAAGAACACACGGCATTCTTCGCACCAAGAGGATTATATTGTTATACGAGAATGCCCTTTGGTTTAAAAAACGCAGGTGCAACATAACAAAGAATGGTAGAAAAGATATTCGCGAAATGGGTACATACAACACTAGAAGTCTGCGTGGATGATATGCTAGTGAAAAGCAAAAAGGCAGTAGATCATGTTGAAGACTTGAAGGAAATATTTAAACAAATGCGGCAATTTAAAATGAAAATAACCCAATGAAATGCATCTTTGGGGTAGCATCGGGGAAATTTTTAGGTTACATTGTATCAAAAGAAAGAATTGAGGTGGATCCAGAGAAGGTGCAAGCGGTACGTGATATGCCATCACCCGTAATAATAAAAGACATGCAAAAATTGAATGGGCTACTAGCTTCATTAGGGTGGTTCATCCCGCGCTCCTCAGATAAATGCAAGCACTTCTTTAACATCTTGAAGAAATGAACAAATTTTGAATGGACGGAAGAATGCGAGAAAGTCCTACAAAGCATTAAGGATTACTTAATGAATTAATCTTTTTTGCAAAAAGAAGATCCAGGAGAAGAACTTTTAATATACTTAGCATCACCACCACACGCGTTAAGTGTCGTACTACTGCGTCTAGATGGAGGAATTGAAAAACCAATCTACTACATAAGTAAAACTTATATTTCCGCAGAGAAAAAATACATAAAGGTTGAAAAGCTGATCCTCGCACTAGTTTATGCAACACAAAATCTCTGCACGTATTTTCAAGCTCACAAAGTCAGAGTACTAACAAAGGTACCAATTAAATATGTAATGAAGAATTCGAAAAGATCAGGAAGAATAGAAAGATGGAACGCACAGATAGGACAATTTGGAGTTAAGTATGAGATAATATCTTCACCAAAATCCCAAGTTATTGTGGACTTCTTGCAGAATTTCCGTTAGAAGAAGACGAAGGTGTAGAAGAAATGATGGATATAGATGAAGATCAAGGAAATCCTAAAGACTTGTTTACAGAGCGTAACTCAAATAGATGGGAGATATTAGTGGATGGATCATCAAATGGATAAGGAAACGGAATCGGGATAGTATTCATTTCACCAAAAGGAGCGTGGATGGCTTACTCATTTAGATTGGAGTTCGCATGCATAAATAATAAAACCGAATATGAAGCAGTGGTGCACGTGTTAAAGCTAGAAATTGAAATGAAGTTAGAGGAGGTTATAATAACTAGTGATTCACAATTGATAATACGACAAATACAAGGGTGGTATAGTACAAATGATACATCTCTTCAAAAATACAAGCAACTCGTTGAAGAACTATCAGCAAAAATTGAAAGCATAAGCTAGAGGCACATATGCAGGAAAGATAATCGATTCGCAGACGCACTAGAATTCATTTCTTCTATGTTAGTGGATCCTACCGCAAGGTATATAAACATAGAGACGCTCTCTTTCCCCTCAATTAACAAAGAAGAAGACGCAGACATAATGATAATGGAAGATGTAGAAGAAGGACGGGCGAATAAAGACGCAGATTGGAGAACCCAACTCCATTTATATCTGGAAAATGGAGAAATCCCATGAAAAAGATTAGAGGCCCATAAGTTAAAGGGCCGGGCGACAAATTATGAATTGAGAAAAGGCATACTCTATCGAAAATCCTTCCTTGGACCGTCACTTAGATGTCTAACACAGAAAGAAGGAATGGAAATCTTGAAGGCACTACACTATGGAGACGCTGGGAACCACAATGGAGGAAGGTCTTTAGCTTACAGAACAAAGATACAAGGGTACTACTAGCCCTACATGCATGAGGATGCAAAAGAGGTATCTAGTAGATGTGAAGAATGCCAACGTCACGGAAAAAATATACATGCACCTGGAACGGCGCTAAATTCATCAACAAGTGTCTGGCCATTTGCAAAATGGGGATTAGACATTGTAGGTCCATTTATACCAGGAACGGGGCAAAGGAGATACTTAATAGTCGCAACAGACTATTTTACAAAATGGGCAGAGGTGAAAGCAGTCCAACATATCCGAGATCGAGATGTGTTCACCTTCATATTTGAAAATATCATTTGCAGATTTGGAATCCCCGTGTAATTAGTTTCTGATAATGGAAAGCAATTTTAGGGCAAAAACATAGAGATGCTGCTTAACGCATTCAAGATCCAAAGTGGAAAGTCAACTCCTTTATATCCGCAGAGAAATGGGTAGGCTGAGACAACTAATACAAAAATTATGGATATATTGAAGAAGAAGCTGGAAGGGAACAATAAAGGATGGTGCGAACAAGTACATAATGTAGTATTGGTGTATAGAACGACGTGAAGAGATGCTATGGAAATGTCACCCTTTTGTCTAACATATGGAGTAGAGGCGGTGTTTCCAACTGAAGTTATCATCCCCACGACAAAGAAAGAAGCATGGGGAAAGAAACTGAACACAGATTTGATATTGACAAAACTTGATGATCTAGAAGAAAATAGAGAAATTGTTATGCAACATATGGAGAATTACCACAAAAGACTAGCCAAAGAATATAACAAGCGTTCATCCGGGGATATTGCCCAAGCTAGTTACTCCATAGAATGCCCTAACGCACCAGATTTTGGAGGCTTCTTTCTGACCTTTGCCTTTTGCTCTCAATCCGCCTAGCTGCTTGTACTGACTGCGCTTCGACTGACACATCAAGAATATCTGCACTTTTTCTCGAAGCTTTAAACTTGAGTTGGCTGGTATCGTAACTGGGTTTAGTCGGCGGATGTCAGCGGTTCGAGTCCGCTTATCTCCAGCTGGTGAACTTAGCGGATACAAAGGTATATGATAGCACTAAATTTTTCCGATTCGGCAGTTCGATCTATGATTTATCATTCATGGACGTTGATAATATACTTCCATTTAGCAGCACCTTAAGATGGCATAGCCATTACAAGTAGAACGAACCTAGCTTGGGCGAGGATTCCATAGTGTGCTGTGACTCCACATCCAAATAAGGGAGATTAAAATACGTCAAAAAGAAAGGCTGAATCGACGTCGACTATAACCCCTAGCCTTCCAAGCTAACGATGCGGGTTCGATTCCCGCTACCCGCTCCATTTTAATTCTGATATACGCATCATTAATGTAAATACGCATATTTATTTCCTAAATTATTTCACAAAAGAATCTGGTTCCTTTTTTACAAAAAGGGACATTTTTCCCTTGGACCAGGACTATTTCCACTTGCACTTCCGATAACGCTATCAGCAAATCCTGCATCAACCGATCCATCTGACCTAAGAAACAGAATTCCACCATGAAATGTTGCATAAACAAGGTCACTCACTAAGTTAGCCAGTATCCATCGTTTACGGCTAGGACTACTGGGGTATCTAATCCCATTCGCTCCCCTAGCTTTCGTCTCTCAGTGTCAGTGTCGGCCCAGCAGAGTGCTTTCGCCGTTGGTGTTCTTTCCGATCTCTACGCATTTCACCGCTCCACCGGAAATTCCCTCTGCCCCTACCGTACTCCAGCTTGGTAGTTTCCACCCCTAGTAAGCAAATCTGACATGGTTACAAGGGCCTATTCATCGCGTATAGGCTTTAAGGGCATCATGTCATAACCGTCGAGGTTAAGTAGGGGCCTAAAAGATCGAATGGAATGATACATAGACAAGTTTCCCGTTCTCCTGATTCGGCAATTGGCTTGCCACGATGTTGAGCCATCAGAGCCTCTATAAAAGAAAGAAACTTGGTAATTTTCGATGTCTCTATTTTGATCTACGTCCCCTCACTGTTTCATTCCTATTCGTTGTGATGATGTTCCATATTCAAATAGAGGAGATTCACGAAGAAGTCTTGCGCTATTTACCAGTGAGTGGTATTATTGGACTGATCCTTTGGTGGGAAATGATCTTTATTTTAGACAGCGCGTCAAAGAAAGAGAATTCCAACCAGGAGAACTAGTATTAAGAGAAATACCGCCCTATCAGAAAGGAGGAGATGGAAAACTAGAAAGGACATGGGATGGACCATATATTATCAAAAGGGTTATTGGAAATGGAGCATATGAATTAATGGATAACGAGGGAAGGAACACATGGCGCAGGCTTGAACACCTATGGAACAGATTATATCTGAAAAAGTAATTATAAAAATGAAGAAAGAAGATATCATAATTCTACTAATGACATTCTATGCGAATAAATGAAAGTGAAAATTCTTCTTCTTTACATATATCAAAAATTTCATATAAGAAGAAGGAAAAAATAAGACCTTATAATAAGACCTTAATAGAAGGCAACAGAAGTTAAAACCTCTAACTAGGGAGGCTAGGCATCCAATTGTGGCGTGCACCCTAGTTTGCATAAAAGAAAGAGGCAATAATAAGAACTAATGCGTGTCATAATTGGGGGAAACCTCGTTAGCATGACTTAGGCGAAAGCTACACCGACCCTGGAACATGAGTCATGGAGATTTGGGGTGAAATGAAAGCCCATCCAGCAGAGGCGCCTTAGTCGTAAGACTAAGGTGAGAAGGTCTCTCCAAAGGAGTGTAGAAACTCGATCAGGGCGTCGAGGTACACGGTTGAGTCAAGAGTGCCTGGGGCGTCAGGAGCATACCTGGCCGCTCTTGGCAAGTCCTGACTATGATACACTCGGTCCTCAAGAAACCCCACTTAAGGTGTGGTCCCGTAACCATAAGACATGTCGGTGAAGGGATAAGGGACGCGAACACAAATGATTGTTGCATCACTGGATGAGAAGAGCCCACCTTAACCCGATAGGGGTAAGCTTCCTTGAAGGGGAAGTCAGGGGAAATATAAGGACGGCACCCTCCATTAGGGAGCTGAATTGTGTCAAAGACGTCAATATCATGAGACTTTTACTCACGGGAGTAATAAGACTTGTCGTATTGACGTATCCATACATCCTGAAGAGGCACTAAATACAATAAATGATAAGGCAAGATCAATGGGTCATTACTTGAAAGGGGGGATCAATAAAACCTCAACATAAAACCCTAAGATTAATTAAAAATATAACGATTCCTATTTTGCAGGGGAGGAAATCGAAAGCAACGCACAAAGAAAATCAAGGGCAGAAAACACTTAAAGAATAAATGACGCGATGATATAACCACATGAAGAGGGGATAAATAGTATTTCTAACAAGGCGATTAATAGAGGCAAGTATGGGAATAACAAAAAGGAGGTATTATTTTCCTTGTTAGAGACAACCTCATACAAAAGTAGTAGAAATAGAAGTGTGATTCTTTAACACATAGCAAGAAACAGATAAGTAAAATCTACATTCAAAATTAGAATACATCCAGAAGCATAAAAAGTTGAAGAAAAAAAAAGGCTAAGCATCATTTGAAGGTGCGTTTTGAGTTGGTGCGGATGCTTCAATGTCAATCTCAGCATTGGGAATAACATCGGGATTTGGATCCTTGGGAAGATCACCACCGGACCCATCCATTTCGGGTTGATCCTCCTGAAGAAGAGTCTCTTCACCTTCATCACCATCGCTCTCATAATAGTAGTCTCTATCAGGCTCAGGAAGCTTCTCGTCTTCATCTACATCAAGAGGTTCCACATCTAGTAAAGGAAATGAGTTGGTGAAGCAAACTCGATCTGCGAGAGCTTGAGCCTTGACATGGACTTCTCGTGTGGCACTCTTCTTAGTATTCTCCATGGCAATACCCATCAATCTTTCAAGAAATAAACACCTTCTATTCGCTCTATCTCGAGAGGAGGAAAGTGCTACGGAAAGTCTCCCACGATCTTTATGAGCCTTAGCCAGATCATACCTCAACTTTGAGATAGTAGATTGATATGACCTCTCAGATACTGCAAAAAAGATATCAAATTATAACCAGGGCGACAACTTCGCATATACAAAATACGAGTAATTGAAAAACACAAGTAAACTGAGGCAGTCAGCTCAATGTGACTACCTTCCCTCTGAGAGATGATATATTGAGACAAAGCAAGACCATTACTTTTCACATCCTCCATACATTTATCAAAATCATCACCTATTAAACACTGAAGACGAGCTCGAATCTTCTTTTCATCTTGGAAGAGAGAGGTATTTTCCTTTACCAAGATGTCATAAGACCCCTGTAACTGTGCATGTTTTTCTCGGAGTATATTCATGTCCACAGTCACTTTTATCTTGCTTTGAATGATATTCTCATTCTCCAAGGTCAAATTCTTCAAGCTTTTCATAGCCTCATCGTGTTAGTTTCTTAGAGCGCGAAGGGATCCCTTTTGATCATCGCACGTTTTTTGAAGAGCGAGATATTGGCGCGTAAACATCGCTTTCTCCTTTACAAAAAACCGCTTCTCTTCGGCAAGGATGCGGTTTTTATCTGATATAGTTTGATTTATTAAATCAGCACTTAGCAATGACCTTGAGAGGTTGGATACTCGGGATCTTAGAAAATTATTTTGATTACATAAACGAAGGTTTTCATTCTTCAAGTTATCAGTTTGGTCAAGTAGATATGAATATTCATTAGTTAATTGATCTAGTTGACTCTGTAATCTCTCATTATCCGCACGAGCATCCTCAGCAGAGTGTTGGTAATTATATCTCTCTATGATACGCTTCTGGTTTACGTCTTTACATATGTGCGAAGGAATTCAAAATGTGGACGTGAATGAAATAAAACTCAGGAGCGATTAAATAAGAGAAAGAAAAACACACCTTTGAGATCTTGATTTTTCTTACGAAGATCCTCAGATACAAGAGATGCAGCTTGAAGATCCCTCTTTAACTTGGCATTTTGACGAGAAAGCTCTAGAATGGTATTGCTAGACTCAGAAAATCCCTTAGTCTGGACTACACGACGACGAGATTCCTAAGGAGAGAAAAACACAGGAATAAAGACACGGTGAAATAGTATAAGTTGAAAAGTGCAAATAAAAGGATGCTTACCTAGAGATCAAAGGCGAGATTAACGCATGGATCAAGTTGTAAGAAGATTTCGCTCCTAGTGGATTTATCTGGCGGAGAATCACATAACAACTTGGAAAGAGCATCACAAATGCGAAGTTTGGAAGGATCACTAATGGATAAACGAGCGACATTAATAATATCCGATAATGACTGGGTAGCAGCATTGACTCCATCAAAGACCCCTTTATCAGTATAAGTGGCCCCAAAGAGGAAGAACTGACCATAGAGAGAGGAGGATTAATCACAGAAGAAGCAACATCCTTTGAAACGGGAGCGGTTATAGGAGTATTCACAGTAGAAGAAACATCCTTCAAAACGGGAGTGGTAATATCTTTCACTGATGTGGGAATATTCACCAAAGTGGAAACTGTAGTGACTTCGTTTGGCACGGTAACACTCTCGGCAATAGAAGTGGTGACATGCTTCATCAAAGTGACTTTCCCAGAATCAATGACTTCCTTATGAGACGCAGAAACATTCAGAGAAGCAGAGGCAATCGCATCCTTCAAAGGAATATTAACAGCATCGTTAGAAGAGACCTCTTGCTGAGGACGGGGTTTATAGGTGATCTCCGGAATGACAAGAAAAGTATTAATTGTAGAAGCGTGGCGAACTCTTTTAATCTTCTTCTTCCCGCAATCAACTTCGCACTCAGTATCTTTCGAAGAACAACGCAGATAAGAAACAGTGGCAACACTATTGTTTAAAAGAGAAGAAGGTATTTCTTACTACCTTGTTATGCGAAGGCTTCCTATTGCGAGATTCATCATCCTTAGGGCTCAAAGAAGGTTTCGTATTTGGAACTGTAATACGAAGATTACCAGAGGAGGAACTTTTTCTGCAACAAAACTAGTATTGGAATATGAAGAACAACAAACATAAAGAACAGTAGCAGATCAACAATGCCAGTGGGAAATTCAAGAGAAATAAAAACAAGATAACAATGATAATGGGATGCACTAACCTTGAATGAGAATCCATAAGAACAGCACCAGCAAAATCTCTGAAGGGATGAAGACTTCGAGAGGATCAAGATGAAGAAAATTCACAGAGAAGAAGAAGGAAAGTAAAGAAGACCAAACATTATCTCTCCTCACCCCAGTCAATAAATAGGGAAAAGAAGCAACCGGTTAAATCAATACGTGTCGGTGGAAAGGGGAGGAAGGTCAACACGTGTGGACGGTTAAGCCGAAATCACGGAAGCATGTCGGGAGGTAGGAATACGGAAAGATGAACCGGTGCGGCAAGATAACTAAATAGAATTTCTCATACCGCTCTCTCTGCCAAAAGAACGATATGAGAAGAGGCAAAATTTGAGTGCAAAATACCGCACACTCATTTGGTATGCGAAGTAACTCCTTAGAAGTAAGCGAACACGAACACATACGACATATCCAAGATGACGAACTAGATGACGTCACTTAAGTTAAGATAAAAGTGTGAAGATCTATGCGGCAGTGAAGATTGTGTGAGAAAATATAAATGTCCAAGCGACTTTGACGCACATCAGATCCGAAATTAGGGGCTTTATTAGCTGTCCTCCACTATGTAAACCCCTATATAAGGAACCAAAGGCCTTTGTAGGGAGAGAGATCTTTTTGGGTGAGCTGAGATAAGATATTTAGGAGAGAGAAAGTTATTTGTTTTTTAAGTTAGGGATTTCCCCTATCATCTTTGTATTTGTACTAAGTTTTAATAAAAGAATTTGAGTATTTCATCATGGTTTCTTAGATTACTTCATAGATTATCTTTAGGGTATGGTTGTAGGATTTTCTGCAACTACATTAATGGTTAATTCAGTCAGTATAAACCAAACAAGGCGGGTCAAATTGTTGTTATAAGCATATTTAATCCAACTAATGAGGCGTAACATAGGGTTACGTATTTTCCAAAAAAAAAAAATGAAGTAATGGACTCAAAGAAGTAATGGACTCAAATTACTCAAAGTACTGGAGTGTGTTTGCAATTAAGTTGAAATCGTAAACCAAAGACTTCCGGAAAAATTACTCTTGTGATAAAAATTGATTGTCTTTGATTCAGGCTAGCTGTAAAATCACTCTTGCGCTTCAAGTTAGTACCCGTTGGTTGTCTTTGATTCTAAGCAGACTTCCTGTAAAATCACTCTTACAGTTCAAGTTTCCGTTCGACTTTTAGATATGGGTTTTTCGAAAATCATGGATGGATGAATTTGGCATCCGGATTTACCAAATGTAGGTAATGATGGAATCATGGAAGCAATTCAGAGTGTTCCTTGTACATGCTGGCATATGCATATATACAGATATCAAAACTAATTTTCTCTATCCGTGGGTCAAAGAAAGAAGGCAGAATGGCGTCAAAGTGTTGGTGGAGGAAGTACATCCGGAGCCAAACCAACTAAGGACAAATACCAATTAGCTCCTAAAAGCTTCTACGTATACAAGTTGAGAACACGTGCTTGCACGTCGACAAACGCCAAATTTTTCACACTTATCTTTTATTTTTGTAGAACTATGATAATGCATCATAACATCTGTAAAACAATTATTTATTTATTTTCTCATTCAGAAGTTAATAATTCAGCAATACTGCCACATAAGTTAAGACATCTGTTTAAACAACATTTATGGTACTCGTTCAAGCGATGACCCATGTGGTATAGTTGAATCCCAGCTGCATCAACGCAGCTGATGAGTGACAGCCTTCAGCATAAAACTTCTTCTTTGATAAATTCCCAGGCCCTAGCATCTCACAAACATCCTAGGAACCCATTCCTTCCTATTACTTTTGCACATTAACCCTACAACAAACATAGAAATTCAAAACACCATACACAGTACAATTAAGTACCAAATATAAAATTCGAAACTCTATATACACTAATTAACCTTACAGTAAAAATAAACAGTCCATAATATATACATAGTAATGATTCTTTATATGAACGAATATATAAAAACAACGTAAAATGAAACTGAAGTTGAAAATTGTTGCAAAGATATCGTAAACTGAAACTGAAAGGCATATGTATCTATCAACTTTTCACTTTATGACTAATCCCTTTTATGAGACGAACTGTAAGCAGGCAAGCATTTGATTGACCATTAATTTATATCTGTTCTAGGAAAATTAACCATAGACACAGAGAGAACAGTACTGCTGCTTGCCTGCTTACAATTTGCTAAACTGTTTCCCTAGATATTGGCCATATAAAAATTTATCTCGCTAAATTAAAAGGTCCTAACAGAAAACCGTATCTGGGACATGTGATCAAAATATATAAACTAAAGAGTAGTATGATAAAATCGAGACCAAGCATTAATCACTTCATGCACTCTGAAACTTGACTTCTTACAAAGTACAAACTGTGCTTTTCGTCAAGCTTAACCAACCTTTCCTTTAGCATATTTTTTTGTTGCCAACTAATTGGACATCAAGATCTTGTACAACCTCAGCATAAGATTTTCAGCTCAACACTCAAACATATAACCTTGCTAATAGATTTCCAGTCGGATTATATATATAGAGAGAGAGAAATTAGACATTAGTCTTCATTTTAAAAAATTAAGTTTCTTAGTAATGCTGAAGATTTCATGTTAAGACTCCAAATAGGATCGATGATCTTAATATGGACACTCTAGGATCATGTATCATAAAAGAGAATTAGTCAAGTTGG
This sequence comes from Papaver atlanticum, assembly GCA_023531105.1. Lineage (NCBI taxonomy): Eukaryota > Viridiplantae > Streptophyta > Magnoliopsida > Ranunculales > Papaveraceae > Papaver > Papaver atlanticum. Next base: position 12,440 of record JAJJMB010008074.1, on the reverse strand, counting down.
CCCAACAAAGAATGTTACATGAACAAATTTTAAGTTGGCAACTGATGCAATCCTGTGTGTTTGATAGAGTCTCAAAAAATTAAACAGGTTTAGCTGCAGAACTACCCTAGGATCGACGGATTTGGTTCACGATTCACAGATAACAGGTTTAGCAATATCACTTAGACATTCATTGTAGTTCATGATTCACTTAGATACGGATTTGATTAACCATTCATCATCAATTACAACTGAATGACACAACTGTATGTATACAATTCAACCCTAGCATAATATATGCACCACACTGGTTCATATAAAATTTGCCCTAATTTCAATTTTCTATTCAAAATCGAAAATTACAGAACTGTATGTATACAGTTCAATCTAGCATCATATATGCACTCTACTTATTCATATAAATTTTTCCTAGTTTCAATTTTTTATTCACAGAATCGAAAATTATCAAAAAAAAAAAAAAAATCAATTATCAGAGAAAGTCAATCAATAGAATCAAAAGAAGAAACTAACTCGTTGAAGCAGTCGAATTCCACAAATCGATGTTTTTTCAATTCAATCTCTTTTGGGGTTTAATCTGGTATAGCATCATCGTCTCAATCGATTTTATGTCAACCATTTTCGCCTGAGCAGGGACGGACCACGGAATTAGTGTTGGGTATGGCTAAATTATGGAAGGGGAAAAAAAATTGCTCCACGAGATATCGAAGGTTTCTACAAAAAAAAATTTTTTTAAATTGTACCTTTCTTGATGCAAATATAAAAAGATGATCTTACGTAGATACTCAGTAGGTTATGGTATCGCATCATGAGAGGCAGCAGTAACAATCTCAAACAAGACTACCATTTAGACATTCCATCCAGACAAGGTCCAAGAGGCAAAGCGTAGCAAAACCATTGATGAAATGCAGTTGAGGATGTTATATATGAAATAAGTTACAGAAAGAAATACTCTCACGATTTACATATATGTATCTAGAAATAGACGAATATTAGTAATTGTGGAAATGCATGCTTTACATAGTAGCAAAGGCTTATTTCAGTAGTTCCATTCACAGAATCACATTAGTAGTAATGCTAATTTACAATGCGATTATCATCTCAAGCAGATGAAAAGCTATTTAGACCCAATATTCCAAACAAATAGTTATCGTGGTATCATTGAAGAAGATGATTTAGCTAGGATATTAAATGACTAGCGGTGACAACACCTACGAAGATATCTAAATCAGAGATAAGAATGATAAGAAGAAAAAACATTCAAACAAATCCTAATCTACTGATAGTGAGATAGTTTAGTTAGAGTTCAAAGTACCAAAGTACGATTTGGGGGTCTCAAAACATGGCATAAAATGACGACTTCATCTCGGAGCTGTGAACATCTTACATTCCTACACAACGGGGGTGGCTGTACAAAAGTGGTCTGCGAAATGCGTGGATTAAAATGTCCACCCAAATGCACCATTTTTGTTGCTCTTGGTCCTGCCACTAAAATATTGTATAGATCTAAATGTCATGTTCTTGTAAGCCTAAATTACTAGCAAAAATAAATATGGTCTCATTCATAGTATTTACACCATGTTATGCTTGTGACATTGAAAACATGATGATGAGAAGCGACGACAACATACCTACATTGTAGTGCCTCGATTGGTGGTGGAGTGGGATTCGATATTTGGCATACAGTATACACGCATCAGTTTTGAATATGGGCTAAGTCAATTCAGTGCTGGGCTATAACACCAAAAGGTCCAAATCTAAGGTAAGTATGTATACTTCAAAAATTATTTAGGAAATCAAGGGACGGGCTATAGCCCGGGTTAGCCCCTTGCTAGGCCCGTCCCTGGCCTGAGAGCCCTAATCGATGAAAAAAAAAGAAGAGTGTTGTAGGGCGTACGGTCCATGGATGTGCGGCCCAACTAGAATCCTAAGGGTTTCTTTTTACATGTAAATAAAGGATACTTTACTTATGTAATAGGCTAATTAATGGAAATACTTCTCTTCTCTCTCTTCCTTTTTCCCCTATTATTCTACTACAAAACGTTATCAGCACGAATTTTCCCTACGGCGAAAGGTTTAGTAAAATTAAATCAACTGCGATCTCGAAAATCCCCCGTCTTAATTAACTCAATTGGGATCTCGGAAATTCCCATTTTTCTACGTTCGCTTTGTACCTCTCTTTTTTTTTTCAATCAAACATCAGAACTGAGAAGGTACTCCTAAACCCTTCTTTACTTTTCTATTATGTTTACAAATGCAATCCAGTAATTTTCTATCACGTGTGCTTGTCCCATGATATGCTTTGTCTTGTTTTTTATCATTATTATAATGTGCATCTTAATGCTATTGTCAGAAAGGTTGCTATGTAAGAGTATCCATCTTTGTTCATCAGTAGATCTATCATATATCATGTCCCATATTTTGTCCTATGTTATCTAATAAATCTTTGATGATCCGTTGATGAGTATGATTATGTGTTTTGTCTGTTTTTGTCAAGAAAAAAAGAAGAAGAAATTCTTTTGTTGTTCATCTTTAATAGTAATTATTACCCACTATTCATACTTTAATTAACAAAGAAAAAGTCATGTACGTTACTATACTATAATTTTTATGTTGTACAAGTTGTATGTATGATGACATTTTATAACTAATGTATTTTTGGTTTTATGTTGTAATTGATTTTATGCATCTACTGAGTCGGTGGTAATCCTCCGGGCTAGAGGAGAAGGAAAGCCTGTTCGTAATCCCTTCCGGTCCACCCGGTACGGACCAGTCCAGTCTCCATTCGGCTCGGTTCGGTCCGATTCACTCGGTTTGGTCTGGACCAGTCCCCTCGGTTCAGCTCAGGCCTGTTCCAATCGAGCCCGGTCCAACCTGTTCCTATTCGTGCCTGGTTTTGGGACATGCCCGGTTAAAACTGTTCTGGTTCTGCCTATGTACGGCGGGAACCTAAGCTTGAGGTATGTAACTAATGGAACATCTAATGGGCTTATTTATTTGTTTTTTGGAACATTCTTTTGTCTTAGATAAGTCCATATTATAAATGGTCAATTTCAATCTTGAATATGATATTGGTTATAGTTGAATGATGTTTTTTTTTTGTTCAATTGGTTGTACCAACTCGATCCATCAATGTATTTATTTGGGGTTTAAAAGTACATGGACCGTTATTGCATACTTGATATTTTCTCCCCAAAATTTGAAACGTTCCGTGGGATGTAATCCACTGGCTCGACTATTAAAGAGTCAATATTTTCAAAAGATACGTTGCAAATAAAATCATATTTATTCCAATTGTTGTGGAAGAACTCACAAAAGGCGATATGAGTCAGAAAATTTCCATTTTTCTACTTCATCCATGATACTAACTAACCTGTATATCTTGAAGTATGACAACAGGAGAACTATCTTTAATAATATATTCAACCTAAAGTAAGTGGTTGACATGTGTCGTGAGATTCTCTTGGCCTGTTGAGATAAAGAAATTTCCTAAATTAAGCTACATGTAGCAAAATTGAAAATGGAAAGAACCCCGAGGTAACGAGGGTTTAGACGTACCGACTCATATAAAGCATGTGAAAATGACATATATCATGAGACAAAGATGTACTTTTGTCTTTGGTAGTAATAACACCAACACACAAATATCAACCGAATATGGAATCAGCTAAAATGTAATTCTAGCTCCGATCATAAATAAAAGAGTTGGAAATGCACCTGGTCATAGGTGTTGGTATATACAATGTAATATGTGTATCATAGTAACAATCAATTTTCATCGACCTTAATGGGAACAAGAACTTTGCCTGGCCAATTGACTATCTTATTCAGTTGAACTAGATCCAATGTCTGCACTTATGGAATGAAAACACGAGACATAAATTCTCTAAAGCACTTGAGATATATTGGGTGAAACATAATATATATCACTCTAAAGTACTTGAGTTGATTCCCACTTTTGTTACGTAATAAGGCCACACCACGTATTAAAACTCTCAAGACCCAAATGTTAACTGATAGTTGTTTTTCTTCCACTAATTTAAGGAATATATACTAGTTGTTGAACTAATTCCTTATAACGTAAATACGATGATTGTATTATCGAGCGAAGCACTGATCATAAATTTTTTCCAAGATGGAACAAAGACTAAAAGTCAAGTAAACTCTATATGTACTAACGGCTAGTAACACCTTGTTAAATTTTCAAAGAAACCCATGCAAGTGGATATCATGTGTAAACTCACAGTGATGAGAATGTAATCGACTGCATCTTTTATAGGCTCTATTGTATTTGGAAGGAAACATATTTTAGAAAAACTAATGAGTCAATCTAGTGAAATGTAAATCAGTATAGTATTTGGATTATTGAATCCATATTGATTCTGGCGATGAAATGTTGGGAATGGACTCCTACAGACTTTGACATAACCATAAAGACACTTTAGTTGTAACATGATGTTTCGTTTTGAAAGGAATCATACGTACATCATTGTGTTTGAGTGGAAGAGACAGCGGGAAAAAGATTAACAGAATGCGAAGTAGCGACATATCTATCGATAAGTGTTTTCTAAAGTACTAGATGCACAACCCCCCTCCCTCTCCCTCCCCCCCCCCCTCCCCCACCCACCCACCCCCCACCCACACACACACACACAATTATGCTTTTAAGTAAGAAAGCATATCACTCATCTCACAAAGTCTTCAGTAAAACATGATTGAGACCATCCTAAGATGCAAATGGTAATCAATCCATATTACAAAGAAAACAAAGTGAAAGAAAAATATTCATGCAGAATGCGGACCATTAAAGTGACTTATGGATCTGGTGAATGTTTTGACATTTTGGACTGGTTATAGTGTCCAAGAAATTTGCGTTTGAAAACTCCTAGCACATATTACACAATGCAAAGTGCAAAGGCTCACCACCCTTGTTAATGCTAGAGAATTTACATCAAAAGGTCTTGATGAATATTGCATGTTTAATAGGATCAATATAGAGCATCTTATACCCAATGGTCTCGCAGAGGCTACCATCAAAGGTTACAGGTGGTGTCTAAGGAATAGGTTATGCATACTAACCTACCTTTTATTGCTTTGGGGATATGCAATATTTCGCGCATCTTTACTTAATTCGTTTTTAGACCCCAATATTAGTCAACCTTTTTTGCGTACCAGTTGGTAACTGGATTTAAGCCTGACATTCGTGTTCTTACGCATTTTTTGGTTGCACTATACATGTTCCATTATGATTCCACATCGTACTATGATGGGTCTTCAAAACTGTTAAGTAGTTATGTTGGAAATGAGTTCCCAACAATTATCCGCATTTTTAAAACCTTTGGCAGGAGATTCTTACCGCTAGGGGGAGATAGTCTTCCCATCGTTAGGGGGGGATAAGAAAACGTATTTTCCAAGGGAACGACAGGAATTGTCATGGTGTGTTCCCACTGTGTCTCATATTGATTCTTGTATTCCACAAATATAAATGTGAAGTGACAAAGAATAATCAATTTTCAGAATGTACACTGATGTCGCTAAAGTGACAAGATCACACATACCAGCTGCAAATATTCCTGCAAGGTTATAAATCCTCAGTATGGGGTACACCATAGACTACGGTGTTGCAACTACACTTGGTGGAAGTGTAGTTAAGGCCATGGCTCCATAAAGGAAGATGGAGAGACCACCAGGTTCGATCAATGCTCACCTAGAAAGGAAGCAGATAAGTAAGGCACAACCTAATTTGTATCATTAATTAAATCATCTCATTTGATTGTCTCTGACTATGTCCATGAATCAATACTGGAGGACGCTCCGAAGTTTTAACTGATTCTAGAGAACAATGAAATCTTGACGGATTATTAGAATGCACATGAGTCAATGGAAGGATCATGCGTGTATAGTGATGATATAATCCATAAATAGTTGCTCCAGAAGTAGAGCACAATGAGATCGAACCATGCTTTATTTTGATTAATTTCAAATAAATAGCATATTTGGCCTACGCAATCCAGGTAGAACTTAGTTCTTGGACAAATATACGGGTATTTGGTGTGGTAGTGCTAACCAACCTAGTATAAAGCATGTGGGACATACATGATTAATTTTTCATAAAGCATAATGAGAAGAAAGCAGTCTTAAAGTATAAAGACTCGCCTTGTGGCGCGAGGTTTCACACAAAGCCCTGGAATTGTTCTCTTGTAATGAACTTTATAGTGTTCCGCTACTTAGTTAGCTTTGTAATTTCAAAAATACTTGAAATGCAGCGTATGTATGTGGTTGTTACGTATCTCTGAAAGAATCAAGAGATAGAAGACATTTGCAAAAGTGGATGATGGCCTTTTGCTTCCCAAGTCGAATGACTCAAAACCACGGAGTGTGTTTGCAGTTACACTGGAACACTCACTTATTGATTTAAACAATCAGGCGGATGTGGTATACCCGTCTAAGTGACTATTTGATTGGGAAGTGATAAACAAGTACGGTTTTGTGCCATGCGTATTAAATAAGTTCCTGATTCATAATTATAGCTATCTATGTCAACGATATGGACATGATAAGTATACTTAATGGAATAAGAGATCTTACAAGCTATTTAAAATCTGAATTTGAGATTAAAATCCTGGGAAATCTCGATCTTATCTATGTTCTGAACTAGAAAACCGAGCTTGTGGTATATTATTCCACCAGTTTGTATATGTCCATTGTCAGGCAATTTACAAGGACATGCATCCTGCTAGCACTCCCATGGTTAGTCGAGGTTTATATGTAAGTAAATGACCAATTCGTCTAAAGGAAGATGACGAAGATGTGTCGGGAGATGAATTTCCCTTATCTAAGTATAATAGACGCATTATTGTACTTAGCATAATGTACTCGGCCAAATGTTACATCCTCAGTGAACTTGTTAGCTAGATATAGCTCAGCGCCAACGCAACGTCATTAGAATGGTATAGTGAATGTAATCATGTACTTAAAAGTAACCATTGACATAAATTTATTTTATCTCTGCAAAGACATTAAAAGGAATGCTAATGAAAGTGCAATTCAAAAGCTGTTGATTATGAAGGAACAATAATCTCTTCTCCATCGTAAGTAATCAAGGGGAGATACGGTGGACTATGTTCTAGGTCATTACCGATATTCAGTTTCGAAAAGTACATGACTAAAGGAACTGTCTGGAATATCTCTGAAAGTAATCAGGGGGAGATGCCGACATCAGGGGGAGGATCTAAGGATATGATGTCGACATATTTTACTTCGAAATTGAAGATGTGTTGTACTCTTTTTCCCTTCGATCGAGAATAAGTTTTTCCCAATGGGTTTTGTTACTCGACAAAGTTTTTAGCGAGACAACACTAAAAGCATCAAATATGTTGAACGTTGAAGACATAAAGATCACGTTGATATTACTGAAAATATATGAATCAAAGAAATGAAACGTGATAGTCTGTTAAGAAACGTAACTTCCAGAATCAACAACAAGGTCATATAAACATTCAAGTTACCAAAGTAAAGTGTGATAAACTTCTTCTGACTGCATTAGACTAATGAAAATTGTCTTACATTAGGGGGAGCATCTAATGGTGTGTTGAACTATTTTCCTTCACCGAGGTTGCTTTTTCCCATAGGGTTTTGTTACTCGGAAAGGTTTTTAATGAGACAACAACAAACACCAGGAATGTAATTTCCCATCTAAGGATATTGTCTTTCCCATGAGGATTTTCTTTCTTAAGAGTTGTGAAGCAACTAGTCAACTTCAACGGAGCAAAGTGATCATCTGCAACGGATCACCTTTACTTGCATCTATCACATTGTACTCTTTTTCTATGTTCTAAGTTTGCTTAATATTGTACTCTTTTTCTTTATTTCAGGTTTTGTCCCTCTGGGTTTTTCCTGACGAAGTTTTAACGTGGTAATTAACTTAGACTCGTCGATCTTTGAAAATCATATTGCATGTGATGAACTACATGTAAAGTACGTGACAACATGTGAAGTACTACATGTGAAGAGTTATACCAAGGTTTTATCGCACTGGGTTTTTTCCTTGTTAAAGTCTTAATGAGGCGATTGATTTCGGCACAAGTCATCAAGAAGAGGACGACATTTGAAGACCTACATTCGAAGCACCATACATAAAGCACTACAAACGGAGTTCTGTTGGACCACACAAGGGGGAGTGTTGTAGGGCTTATGGCTCATGGGTGTGCAGCCCAACTAGAATCCTAAGGGTTTCTCTTTACATGTATATAAAGGATACTTTACCTATGTAATAGGCTAATCAATGGAAATCCTTCTTCTCTATCTTCCTTTTCCCCTTATTATTCTACTACAAAAATGAGAAGAAATGTTGATTTCTTCTGATGTTTAGTTTTATATACAGTTTCGAGTTTAGTCCTTAAAAAGTATAGGTACATTAAATAAAGCCCCCATAATATGTTACATATTACACCGAAATCCTTTATTATCTCGACGGCTAGAATCAGATAGAATGGTTGAAAGTCATCTGATCCGGTGGTTCATATCAAATGTTCAGACGGAAAAAAGAAACACGGGAATTCCTTAGATCTGACGGCTTCTTTTTAAAGTCAGGAGATCTAACGGCTCAATTTAGTTCTGTGTTTTAAAACTGGGTAATGATTTTCATTTTTGCTTGCTCTCATTAAAAAGGGGGAGATTTTAGAAAAGAAATTAGTAAATTTCATGTTGTGCCCCTTGGTCGGCTTTTTCATTTTATTTTTTTTGGTACCGGATAGATATAGGTTCGTCCATGGCATATAATCTTGTGTACTTCAAAAAAAATATAAAACCAGTTTTACTTTCCCACCGGTCCTTTTGAGAAAGCAGTTCTAACCTCACATAGACTCGTACCTCCAGAATAGAATGTGAGCCATAAATGCTAACCACTAAAATATTGTCTTTCAAGAAAGATGCTCATGCTATGGACAATTTTCTAATTTCAATTCTTAAATGCCTTTACTAGCTTCTAATTATTTAATAGTGAATCAAGAAGGTTATTGTAAAATTATCAATTTTAAGATTTGATAGTGAATCAACAGGGAAATTTGATCTAGCCTTTTCTTTTTGGAGATTTGATCTCTTGGTTCTTGGAGCTTAATTTTTTTGCTGGAAGATATGGATAGCTCGGCAACTACAACTCTCTTTCCGTTGCACCGTACTAAGACTTTGCATCTGGTATTGAATGTTTGTTTCTTCTCCATTATATTGGATTGGATTCTTCTCAACATTCTAAATGCATCGATCGATCATCATAGTAAACTGTACTTCAGGTGAGGCATGCCCAAGGAGTTCACAATGTTGAAGGAGAAAAAGATTTCAGCGCGTACAAATCTGAAGAATTCTTTGATGCTCAACTTACTCCTCTAGGATGGGAGCAGGTAATTGCTTCTTTCGTTAATGGAATTCAGCAATTGGATAAATTTCAAGTGTAAATCTTATTAGCTTCTCAATTGACATTACAGGTTGATAACTTGCATAAGCATGTTCATGAATGTGCACTTGATAAGAAGGTTGAATTAGTCATCGTGTCTCCGTTACTAAGGTACTCGGTTACTTGGTTTCTCTGTTTAAGATGCTTAGATTACTTAACATTTTATGGTGTATTTCTGTGTTAGTATCTCCTAATTAGATTATGGCGCCTATTTGGAATTGCATTTCAGGACGTTGCAAACAGCTGTTGGATCATTTGGTCCTGGAGGAGACGCGGATGGGACGTATGTCACACCACTAATGGTGGCAAATGCGAAGTATAGTAATCGTTCTGCAATTTCAAGCTTAACTAGCCCGCCATTCGTAGCAGTGGAGCTTTGTCGAGAGCAATTGGTAATGTCTTGTAACTTAAAGATTGAATTTGTGCCAGTTGTGAGGAGTTCATCATTTTAGCCTTGGATCCCCAAAACGGTTGTCGATCCCTTCTTCTTAATCTTAATTAATTTCTTTGAACAATTGAGGGATTGATTCCTAAGTTGAAATTCTTACTACAGGGTGTTCACCCATGTGATAGGAGGAGAAGTATATCCGAATACAGGACCATCTTTCCTGCGATCGATTTCTCACTGGCAAGTATCTGATGATGTTCTCTATAGGATCTCATCGTCACACAGTTTGCGTATTATTAGCATTGCAGTTAGTTTCCAACTGCTATGTTCTGCGTTTGCTGCAGATAGAAGATGAAGAGGATGTTTTGTGGGAGGCTGATGCAAGGGAGTCGAGAAAAGCTGTGGCTGCCAGGGGAATGAAATTTATCAATTGGTGATTTTTTTTTTTTTTATCTCCCTTTCAATTTAAGGATTATTGAGAATTTTATAGGACAGTGATTACTAAAAATAGTAAAATCTGATATCTTATCTAGGCTGTGGACTCGTAAAGAAAAAGAGATTGCAGTCGTCACCCATAGTGCTTTCTTGCTTCAGACCCTCGGTGCATTTGGAGACGACTGCCACCCAATGGTGCAGAAAGAAATCCACAATCGGTAAGTGTTATTGGATCTCCCTATTTCTAAAACATAAATTGCACTGTTGGCCTCAAATTTTTCCGGTCAAGACGTTTCTTTCAAGTTTCATCATTGACATTTTTTGTGTCTCTATGTTTACAGCTTTGCTAATTGCGAGCTTCGCTCTGTGGTGATCGTTGATAACGGGTAAGCATGTTCGGTCTGTTGGCACCCCTTGTGTATTTTTTTCATGATGCTGAATCCATTTTTCTTCCCTTCTGAATTTGTAGTTTGATAGGGTCGGATCATTCAGTTACCAACTATCCTGGAAAGATTCCTAGCTGACTCGATCTTCCTAGTGCTGCCGCAACCGACAAGCACCCAGAAAAAGGAGCACCAAATTCCTAAGCCTAGATTGTTTATCTTGATTTGAACTTGCATGATATTGTACTGTTCTTCGGATGAAGCCATTTTCGCTTCATAATATGGTTATCATTCTGTGTTATCATCTGAACCATACACGACTATAGTGATGTAAGATCAACTGAAATTAGATTACAAGGTCTAACACACACACCACACACCATTGTAGGATCCTCCTTGTTATGTGATGAAAGCCGAGAAACATTCCCTGTTTTTGCTTTTCTTGCAACTCTTGCCAATGCTTTAGGATCTACTGGAAGTAGCCTAGCTATCTTTACTTCCACGGGCTTCTCGAGCAAAGAATTGGATGGACCACTACTAAGTTTTCTTTTCCTTCTTACCATCGACTGGCTTCCGTTTTCACTCACATATTCCTCGAAATTAGAAGAATGTGACAGTTGGGGCATAGACTTTAATTGTTGTTCTCGCTCTTTAAGTTTTACTTCAAGCTCCTTATTCTGACACAGCATGCACAAAATAAGTTAGAAATTCCGACAAATGTTTTCCTTCATATACTGCACACAGCATTTGTGTAAGCCGAATAATTGTTTATGGCAGCGGCATAATCAAACATACAATTAGCAGAGTATAAAAAATTGGTTTTCAGTAAGAACACCTTTTGATGAAGAAGTGCTGAACCCGCATTCTGTTCTCGATCTTTAAGCTTGTTTTCGAGCTCCTTCACCTATGTAACCTTAGATGCGCGTTTAGAATCTATATTTTCAATTTCCACAAAAACAAATTAAAGCCTTGTTTAGTTGCAACAAACCTTTTGTTGAAGAATCATAGACTCAGCCTTCTTTTGCGCTGTTTCCTTCAGCCTGTTTTCGAGCTCCCTAACCTGTACAGCAACAAAAATTTCAGATGGACGAATTTCACATGGCATACTAACTTAGTGTAGCCTCACTCCACCTAACTTTTCATGTCTGTTCACGAAATAGCTTTTGTTGAGGATACAGAATCAACAAACCTTTTGTTGAAGGTCCACAGGGTCAGATTGCTGCTGAGCTTTCTCTTTCAGTTTGATTTCGAACACCTTAATCTGTGCACAACAAACCACATAAAACTAATTGTATCAATTCTATGATGTCCATTAGTGCAACATATTGGCACCGTGAATCGTGATTGATATGATACGATATAGTTATCAAGTTAAGAGAAATATCTAACTAGAAGAACATATGGCGTAATTATTTGTGGCAGAAAAATGAAGCGTATACAGAACAAACCTTCTGTTGTAGTGCCGAAGACTTCATGTGTTCTCCTTCTTTCAGTTTACTCTCAAGCTCTTTGACCTTGTGTTGAAGACCGCTGCAAATTTCTTCTCTGCCCTTCAATTTCTCATTAAGTTGCCAAACTTGTTTCTCAGATTGTTTGTGCACCGCCATCGTTGAATCTATTTGTCCTTCTAGTTCTTTAACTTTTTCCAGTTGGCTTTTGCACAGCTGATCCTTGGATCTCGCTTTAATTTCCAAGTTTTGTAAGTTATCTTCCAACTTTATTAAGGACTCATCTTTGGTTCTCGACTCTTGCTTTACTTTATCAAGCTTCAGGATAGTTAGAAACA